>JAFLJL010016206.1:57972-133110 GCA_018398815.1 Conus ventricosus
ACGACGTACGGCGCTCAAGGGTTTTGTTCTTTGAAAGTAGGGGTCCGTTCGGACCCACGACGTACTGGGACTTTTGTTGTTTGTTTACTCTTTTGTTTTGGACAAAAACAAAGAAATTTTGGTACATAAGTGGGGCTAGCTATTTTGAAAAAGTCATAAAATTTAGTGAAGACAGCTTTAAAACTTTTTTTTTTATCAATTAAAAATTACCCCTGTGGGTCCATGGGGACCCCGGCGTACGGGAAAGTTAAAAATGTGACTTTTTTTCAGTCTGTTACCATCAGTGGTGTTACTGTCAAAACAGAACACGACTGACAGAGTAAGTAACACGACTGACAGTTGTTTGATTCGGGTGTTAATTCCAAGATCCCAAGTGTTATTACTTCAGATTAATGTCCTCAAAACGTGATGATGATCAGTTATGATGTACATATAAGTAATAAACATGTACCAGCTGTGAGAATGACCGTTGGCATCACTAAGTGCAGTCCTTGAATTAACTTATGTTGCAGATGGCCTTGTCAGCAGCGGAGGAAACAATGAAGGTACCGCGCAAAACGGGTTCAGATCCTGCTCAGAGGGAAAAGTGGTTGGCATATCAGCGCAAAAAGTATGAGAAAGATAAGGACAAGGAAAAGAAAGTTGGTCAAAGACATGCCACCAAGAGAACACAGGCAAGCCAAAAAACGTTAGAGGAAGTACCAGAAAGACAGCAAGAAAAGAACAGAGGATGTAAAAAACATAGAAACCCCACCACCTTTTCCCTCATCTAGTCCATCCCACCCCCTCTCCACCTTCCTCGTCAACCCCCGGCCTACCAAAAGAAGAGAAGAAAAAGAAGAGGAAAACCTTCGTCACAAGTTGCTGCCCTTAGAAAGCAGGTGCAAGCACCAACAAAAGAAGATTTGGATGCAGGAAAAGAAAACTGCAGAGGAGTACAGGGAAAAAAGACACACCCCGCCCGGTCAAAGGCAGCAAAAATGATCGTAGAGGGAAACCCAATTCAAAGAAGACTGTTCGTAGAACTCTTGCTTTCCATTACTCTCTGCTGAGCAAGTGAAAAAAAATCAGCACAAGGGAAAAAATCAATCAAAGATATCGTTGCTGCATATGGAAACCTGCGCAAATATGGTTTCAGGACCGCAGCATGCAAAGCCTTCAGAATGTCACCATACAATAACAGGCACAAGATGGGCAGTCAGTCAGATCGTGTCGGATTGTCCATCAGAAATTTTTTTCTGAGGGATGATGTATCTAGGTACTGGCAGGTAAAAAAGCAACAATTACAAGAAAAAAAACCCCAAAAAACAAAAGCGGATTTTGTGTGACACACTCAAAAACCTACATCAAAGTACCTTAAAGAATCACAAGCAAAAGAAGTAATTTCACAACATTCTGGCACTTAAACCTTTCTGGGTTACTTTCCCCTTCACCCTCAGAGAGAAAAAACGTGTCTCTGTAAGACATGCGAAAATACGCCTTTGGGTTTGGCAGAGGCGCTGAAACGTAAATGGTGTGATAGAAACGGCATCGCTTCATGTCCTTGCCCATCAAAACTGTTTGTTCAAGCGAGGAAAAGCAATGCATGTATAGAAACTGTGAAATCTGTCTCTCCCGAACGGTGCAATCTAGTTCTGTTTTTGAATCAACACAAGAAGTGACAGGGACACAGTGGAGGACAGTCAAAGAAGGAGAACTTTAAAAAATGGAGAGAAGAAAGTGTTGAAACTACCACGGTCAAACAAACAGAACAAGGGTCTTTTGGGAAATCTTTGGGAAAAATTTCATGAGCAATTGTCTGTATACACTCGCCCCCCCTTTTCAACAAGACTACTCAGTACAAGCACTTCAGGCATCTGAAAAACAGTTTGCACCCCAGTGAGTGTGTTGTGCATATTGATTTTTCTAAAATTATGTAGGAAAGATGCATAGGGAAATTCAAGCGTCCATTTTGGCGCCTCTCAGGTGCAGATTACTTTACACACAGGCTGTTATTAACACTGCAGGGAAGAGAAAGCTCTTTTGTGGTGAAACCAATTCTTTGCAGCATGATCCTGTTTCTGTTTGGGCCCTTTCTTCGCCCTGTCCTTGATGAAATAAAAATTTCACATCCTGCAGTTGAAACACTTCACTTTTTCAGTGATGGGCCAACTACCCAATACAGACAAAAAAAATTTTTATTTTGCTTTCAACTGAAATTTTTCAGAAAAGGGCAACTTGGAATTTTTTGAAGCAGGGCATGGAAAGGGGGTTCCTGATGGGGTGGGTGGTACCCTGAAACGAACAGCAGATCGAAAAGTTGTCGAGGGCGCAGACATCATGAACAGTGATAAATTTTGTGAATGTGGTGTCAAAGAACACATCCATAAAACTGTACACTGTGTCAGATACTGATATCAGACTGTCGAAGATTGCCTACATCAAAAACCCTGAAAACAGTTCCTGGCACATGAAAATTCACCAGGTACTTGTGATTTCACTAGAAAATATAAAAGTCGGGGATGTCAGTTGCAGTGTGATGAGGACACATGTCCTGATCATGATTTCCGTGCATTTTGTGTCACTCCTTGGGGATCAAAATCAGAAACATGATGGTGCCAAAAGAAAAAGGGAAGATGCTGCAGGTAAAAAAACTGAAAACTGATACTAAAAGATCAAAGACGCAAATAGCTCTGCTTGTTCTGCAGTGCACGGTGCAAGAGAAAAACAGTTTGGAAACCACCTGAAAATGCTGCAAACTGCACAGACGTTCTGTGAATTACAGAAGATTTGTAGGGACTTTGATTTTGGTTGCAGTATCACCGTAGTCATAGGTACATTGAGAAAGACAGATTATTTTTTGATTATCAGGGACTGGTGTTGTTCCCAACAGACATACCTGGCCAGAAAACATACCCTGTCACTGTTCGGGCAATGGAAACGGCTTGCCAGGGTGGGCAGTGTCTTTGCCTTTGGGGACGATCAGCGACCAGCAGAATTAAGAGCTCGCATTGTTCATGAACTTGCTCAAATCCGGATTACTAATCAGATGAAGACAGCAGGGAGAAAAGGTCTTGGTGAAAATGGTAAAAGGAGATCAGTCCTTAAATCATTTGCAATGTTTCAGGGGAGTTTGTGCCGGGGATATGCCAAAACCCAAGAAATCATCAGGTCAATATATGAAAGGGAGGCCATTGTTGCGTGCAGCCGTCATACAGAAGTGGAGACAGACAGAAATGAATCGACTCACGGATATCATGGAGCCCAGACAACCGTTAACTTCCATCCCATATTAAATCACGTGACTTCCGCATACAAAGCTATCTGCCAATTTGTAGACCACGTAACATCTTCCCCCTTCTGGGAAGTTCTGTAAATTAGGAATGTGAACTTAACTGAACTTTGATTAAAGCATATAACTTGGTCAAATTCAAATTAGCAATTTAAATATTACAAATAATAAAACCCAAAATTTATCTTTTCTTTTTCTTCTGGACTTTATAGAGTTTGTCTGGTTGTGTCCGCTATCTTTGACTATTGTCAATGATTGTAATATACTGTAAATGACTGTATGTATGTGTGTTGATTTTCGCCAGTCATGCATTATAGGTCCAGTATCTTCCTGGCTTCACGGGTCTGCCTGATCTTGTGATGATGGTTCTGGTTGGGTCCCCTGGTGAGTCTGGACTGTCTGTAGGCATCTCCTGGTTGTGATCCTGGTGGACTGCTGCCGATGGACTGCTGGGCTCCTGGATCACTGGATCTGTAGAGTTGGTGTGGCTGGTTGTCGTCCCTCGTCTTGATGTCCGTTTTGCTGCCTTCTTGTTCTGTCAGAATTGGTGGGGTGGGGCAGGAAGGCTGGGTTTGGGAGATTGGATTGTTGTAGGGACATGGGTGTGAGATTGGGCGGGGAACTGAGCGAAGGAAAACACGATTGCGTCTATACAATCGTCTGTCACTGGTTTGTACGTCGTAGGTCCTGCTGGCCCTCCTGTTGACGACAATCGCGTTCTTCCAGAGGGTTGTGGCCTTGTAAATTCGGTTGAATCTTGACCGTGTCACCGGAGTCTAGTGGTTTGAGATCTTTCGTTGACTGTATCTCTCAGCTTAATTTTGACGTTTGTTTTCCAAGACGTTCTTTCTCTTGGGCGGGTGTAGTCTCCAGCAACAGGCTTCAACAAATTAAATGTGGTGGGAAGTGCTGTCTTTGCTCGTTTTGCCCATGAGGCGTTTGCATTGGGCTTGATGTTAGTCCCTCTTCGGGTGTTTCCTCGGGTTCAGGAGACCTAAATATGGATCTTCCTTTGCATAAAAGACATTTTTTCTCATATTTTTGGCCACTTTAAACGGCAGTTTCAGCGGCTCCGTTACTTGGCTGTGTCCGGGCTGGAGGTGACATGTCGAAACCCCAACTGTTGGCGAAAGCCTTGAACTGTTGTGATGCAAATTGGGGACCGTTGTCACTCATGACCGTGTCCGTATGCCATGGCGTGCGAAGTGTTGTTTCATTTGCTGAGAACTGCTTCTGCCGTGGTCTCCAGTAGATAGTCCAATTCAAAGAAATGACAAGTAGTCTACTGTAATGGGTAGGCCCGGCCTTGGATTGTGAAGATATCTGTCCCCACCTTTTCCATGGGGGGTCTGGAACCTCGTGCATGTAGAGATCTCTGCTGGTTGTTTTGCGCTATGCGAAGTGCACACATAAACATGCCTCAACGAAATGCCGGATTTCTGCCTGACATCCGGGCCAGAAGATGAGCTGCCTTGCTCTCCGTACACACGAAATTGATGCCCGAGTGTCCTGCATGAACCTTTTTCCTTCATTTCTTGTCTCATAGCTTTTGGTATGATGACTCTCTTCCCCTGAGGACAATCCCTCTTTTACGGTGAGTCGTCTCTGTAGTCAAAGTAACTGTGATAGTAGGTGGGCATTCCTGTCTTGATGAAGCCAACCTGTGAAATCACATTTTTGAGTTGAGTCAGGGTACTGTCTTCTGCTGTTCGCCGCTTGATCTCTCAAGGCGTTGTGGCGTGAAGGGTGATAGCGTCAGCGAATTGAAGATTCTGACTCTGTATCTGCTCCTGTAGAACCTGGTGCTCGTGAAGGGCGTCTGCCACAGGTATCTGCTTGCCTGGTTGGTATTCCAAAGTGAAGTCGTATGTTTGTGTCCTCATCAGCAGGATTGTAGGCGCATTGGTGCTTTCGATAATGGTTTTCTTGCTGATTGCGACCGAGTGTTTGTGATCGTAAAACCCCTTGTACTTGTCGGGCCCTAAGTGTAGTGGTGAAACTTCTGTAGTCCAAAGAGCAGAGCAAGCATTTCCTTTTCTATTTGTGCGTATTCCTCTCGTGGGAGAGAGGGTTCTGCTTGCGAAAGCAATTGTCTGTTATCTTGCATGAGTACAGAGCCGAGGCCAAATATTCACTTTTCATCATTGGTGATGGGGGTTTTCACTGGTTTGTAGAAAGCCAGAGTGGGGCTGTTCATGATCTTGTTTTTCACTGCTTTGAAAGCGTGTTCTTGAGAAGATGTCCACATCCACGTTACCTTTCTTGAGTAGGTTTTGAAGAGGGTGTAAATCCTCTGTAAGGTGTGTCAAGTACCGGGAAGGTAATTAACCATGCCCAGGAATCGTCTGAGTTCCTCCAAGTTCTTTGGCGCTGGGTATCTCTGATGCTTTCACCTTTTCAGGTCTGTCCTGTAAGCCCATCTTGGGGATTTTGTGTCCCATGAATGTGATGTTGTCAGGGCCGTAGGGATAATTTTTCCTTGTTGAGCTTGAACGTTTTCCCGACATCTCTGTAAAAAGACTGGTAGTGTCTGTCATGTGCTTCAGTTGTTTCCCCATGGATGATGACATCATCAGCAATGCATTCAACACCTGGTAGTCCATGAAGCGCTTCAATCATTTTTTTCTGAAAATATTTCTGATGAAACTGAAGTACCAAAGGGTAGTCTTTGCCAGCGTATCGGCCAAAACATGTCTGAAAAGTGGTCAGGGAAACTTGATTCTTTGTCAAGCCCGAACGTGCCAGAATCCCCTGATAGATCCGCCTTGGAAAACACTGTGATTTGCTGAGATCATGAAGTATATCTTTAAGAACTGGTAGGGTGTAAACGTTCCGTCTTCAAAGCTTTGTTTAGCTCCGGTGGATCAATGCAGATTTTGTAGTTTCCCTTGTTTTTTCTTTGTGACAACTATTTGACTGACCCATGGTGTAGGTTTATTCACTGGTTTGATCACTCCATCTTTAACCATCTTGTCAAGTTCAGTTTTAAGCTGAGGCCTGAGAGAAATTGGTGTGCGCCTGTTTGGGCATGGGTGACTGGTTTCGCTTTGTGGGTCTATTTCAAGATGTTGTAGGGCCCGGGGGTTTCCAAGTGATCCGTTGAAAACATCTGCATACCATCTTTCTTTGGTGATGCAGAATGAAGCTGTGCTACACGGATGAAATTGTCCTTTCTATGTTGACAAACCCATATTCCTGTGAGGTTTGTAGACCAAGTAGTGGAGTAAAGTTTTTCTTCAAACACAATAAAATCAACTGTGTATTGTTTTTTTTCTTCGGATTGTTATTGACTCTCTGGTTTTGCCAACAGGTTGAGTTGAGTATGATTCCACATTTTCATTATCTTTTCGGTTGGTATTATGTGACTAGCAAAGTTTGCCGGCAGCATGTTCACAAAATGATCCAGTATCTATCTGAAAAGTTATTTCTTGTCCTTGTACCAACATAGAACACTTCACATCTTTGTTGGACTGACCAACACTGTTGATTCCCTTCCCACTGTCTGTGTGTCTTGCTCCTAGTTCTGTTTCTTCCCGTACTTGGTTTACTACCTCGCTTTTGGGGTCCCTCTTGTTTCCAGCAACTGTGCATTTGCGGCTGAAGTGATTTTTTTCCTGAACAACGAAAGCATGTTTTCCAAAAGCTGGGCATTCTTCTTTACGTAGCTTATGTCGTGTGCCACAAAATTTGCACTCTCTGACTTCCGAGCGTGTGTCTATCTTCATTTTGTGAACAGCTTCTGTGTTTTCTGTATAGTTCATTGCTTTGGCCCTGTGCCATAGCATTTTCAGCTGCTCTGCAAATTTTCTACACATTTCTCCAGATTAAGATTCCTAAACTTTCAGAAGTTCGGTTTGTGGCTGGGGTCCCGGATTCCAAGCACAATCCGTCTCGAATCATAGAGTCCATACAATCCCGGGCAAAAATCACATGTCTTGCTGAGACCTCTTATTGTGGAGTAGAACCTTTCAAACATTTCCTTCTTCTTGTTGCCCCCTGATTGAATACAAACGTTCATATGTAACATTTACTTGACCTACAGCAAATTCTTCAAAACTGTCCATTATCTGTTGTACTGTAGGAGTGTCACTATCAAAGTGAAAGCCGTTGTATACTCGAAGTGCTTCGTCGGAAAGGCTGTGCAGAAACATGGCCCGTTTGATAATCTTCTTTTTGTTTGTCTAGCTGTGCAAGAAGTCGTACGTTTTGTATCTCTGCTTTAACAATTTCCAGTTTTCAGCTGGGCTGGAACCCAGTACAAAAGGGTTTTGGGCTTGAATACCCCGAATTGGGGACACATGTTCTCATCGTCCGTATCTCCCATGATGATGACGTTCACTGTGATCAGTATGATGAAAATCTAAATCTGCGGCCACTAGTGTCAGTCCTTATTTTAGGGGCAGTTATTCAATTAATAACTAGTTGTTGCTGTAGAGTTAACACGTGGATGTTAAAAATCCCATCCCCGCGCTACCATGTTGCGTGCAGCCGTCATACAGAAGTGAGACGAGACAGAATGGAATCGACTCGCGGATATCATGAGCCCAGACAACCCTTAACTTCCATCCCATATTTAATCACGTGACTTCCGCATACAAAGCTATCTGCCAATTTGTAGACCACGTAACAGCCATGAAGTCTGCAAAGCGGGCACTTACATGGGTATGTGGCAAGTAGCGACACTGTCTAGTGTGCTGCAAATGCCACTTTTTTTCGGGCCCATCCTTTGCTTGGAAACCCAGTAGTTCGTACCGACTACATAACTCGTGCTGCCTAGGCTGGGAAGTACATGACCAACAGTGTGTCGGATGAAAATCCACTGGTGGTCATGTGGTCGTCCACAGACATGATATGATGCATGAACACTGGTCCCAAATCACTTTATGCCTGCAGTTCCAAAGACACCACCCCACTCCATTTTTGAACAGAGCCACTCCTGAGCAAGTCACCCTGGACTCTACTCCCGAGCAAGTTCCCCCTGGTGCCACTCCTGAGCAAGTTCCCCCCAACGCTATTCCCAACCAAGTTTCCCAAGGTGCCACTTCTGATCAAGTTTTCCCCCCAACGCTATTCCCAAGCAAATCCCCCCTGATGGTTTCCACTCCTGAACAAGCTGTCCCAGACAAAATTCTTCATTCAATCCCCCCTTCTGCCATTCCCCAGCAAGTCCCGCTGATGTGCCCCACCAGAGGAGTGCTTGGGACAATGGGTGATTGTCGAATATGACAAAAAACCGTATCCTGGGTTTGTTGAGGATGTTATGCTGGGACCTGTATGTCAAAATGCATGCACTCAGTTGGGAAGCGCTAAATAATTGATTTTTTTGGCCAAAGCAGTGCAAAGACATCTGCTGGTATGAACATAGTAAAATCATGTCTTTGATTCCTCAGCCAGTCAAGGTTGATACTTCACAGCATTACACAGTGGACCCTGCTATCTGGAATATGGTTGTAGAGAGTTTAAAACATTTGTCATCTTCTTACCTGAGGAAGTAATGCACAAAATAAGTCAGTGCAAAAGTGGTCCTTAAACGGATCACATTTGATAAGCTTGTTCAGTTTGTGGCTTTGGGTTTTCCAAAATTTTGAAATGATTCATGTTTTTTGTTTTGAATAGTGGTTACCCCAAATGTTTTTGCAGTCTTTTGTTTCAATACAGTTGCAGAGAGCAAAAACTTAATTTGTGTATTTGCAAAGAAGGACAATTTTCATGCTTTTATGACAGGATACAATTTTTTGGGAAAACGATTTCCTACAGGGAAAACATGTTTCTGAAAAGGTACCCTTGTAAAAATGATAAAATGTAACCCTTATCGCCAAGAGCGTAACCGTGATAGTTAAAGGTTATCATACAACTTGTTTAATCATAAAGTCCTGGAAGTCCCTGTGGTTGTTGGTCGCATGGACCACCTGCGCTTCAGTATTCACAAGGTTAAGTCATCACTGAGCGTTTTTGATTTCAACCAACTGTGAGCCATGGAAGCACCCAATTTCATTCGTCTTACATGTCAGGTCAGAGTCACTCAGACATACCCTCATTTTCTTTTATTCTCTTTGCCATGTTGGAAACTGCTTTCAGTTTGAGGTTCTAGATAGGAAATTATCACAGAAGGTGTTGTGTATAAAATGCCATAAGCAAAGGAAAATATTGCTGCCTATAATATCAGTCATGTTACCAATTGTCAGTCGTGTTACCGGTATCTCAAAAGTTCCACCAGTTCAACTCAAAATTTATGTAAAATGTGTCCAGTCTTACATCCTATTCGCACTGTGTTTAATTTCACGTCAGAAAACACATAGAAACATTGGCTCACATGTCAGCATTTCTGTTGTAAAGTAGTAACACTACTGACTGTATAATCATCAGTCATGTTATCATGTCCATTCTGTGTGGATCATCGTGTTACCAGTTTTCAGTGGTGTCACTGGCACATTAAAAGGGCAAAATATCTAATCAAATATAAAAAAATCACCAACTTTGCTTTTGGCTTCCACTACTCAGGTTTCATTCAACACAGAAAAATGTAACACAATCATTTGACCATTGTTTCCAACTTTTCGGCATCTTATAGGACCAAAACTATTCACTTTTCTCAAAAAGTGCAGATTTCTGTTATTTTTCTTTATAATTTCCCACCAAAATAAAAATGGATTTTACATGTTAAACCCGACATGTGTTGGGCATACAGACAGTGAGATAACTTGAGCCAGTGATTTCAATTTGTAGATAAAAAAAATCTTAGCATTGGCAACACGACTGACTCAAAAGAACAAAATAATTTCTTTTCTTTTTTTATTTTCCACAAGATTGGTAATTAAGGTCGGATAGTACACTTGTACAAGCCTCTAAGTCTGTAAAACAAATAAAAAAATGTCAAGATAACATTTGGTGTGTGTTGATTTTCAAGTTTGTATTGTCTTGTGATTTCGTGCAAAATTGAAAACCACTCATATATGTATATAGATGGATATAGATATAAATATGTGTACAAGAATAAAAGCAACAGCCTTTTAATGTCTTCAGATGTTGTTGTTTTTTTAATTTGCTGGTAATCAGTTTTGTCAAGTCAAGGTACAGCTTCATATCAAGTAAACTGACATATTATTCATGGTGAATTCCTATTCAGTAAAATCAGGTACCTTGAGGTCATGCTGACAACTGCTGCATGCAAGGCAAAATACATGCACTCATAGGCCACCAACACACACACACACACACACACACACACACACACACACACACACACCACACACACACACACACACACCACACACACACGCAGGCAACATGCACACACACATACACACACACACACACACATGCACATGCGTGCACACACAAACACACACACGCAATCATGCACACGCCCATGCACACACACACACACACACACACACACACCACACACACACACACACACACACACACACACTTCACAGAGAGAGAGAAGGAGTAAACGGGAATGAGTAGAGTGAGAGAGAAAAGAGGGAGGTGGGGGGGGGGGGGGAGAAATAGAAAAGAAGGGGGGGGGGGGGGGGGGGGGGGGGTCGAAAAAGAAAGAAAAGGCATGGGGTTTATGGAAAACATGAAGATTCTGGAAAACATGAAGATTTTCTTAACTCTTCATTTCTCTGTTTTCAAGGATCTTACATTTGTTCATTATGGGTCACAGATGATTGCCGATGTTCATCAGAATAGCAGTTACTTACGGCTATAATGGCCCAAAATGGTTTTTCCTCTTTATGGAATATCTCACGCCTATTCAAGATAAACTGGGAGTATGTCTATATGCTTTGCATCTTGTTTTCTTTTAACGGGACTTGCTTGGCTGGATTACCCCCCCCCCTCTCTCTCTCTCTCTCTCTCCCCTCTCTCTCTCTCTCTCTCTCTCTCTCTCTCTCTCCTCCTTCTTCCTTAATTAAAAGCCGGTGCACTCAAAAATGAGTAGGTAACTAGCGCGCATGTTTTAAAAAAAGAGAATGCGACTCAGTCTGTTGACCCCTGGAGCAAACTTTGGCAACAAGTGGTCGCACATGATGTTTTGTCAAGCTTGTACAGTACCATAAAAATCAACCTGATGATTGTGAGTACGTTACGAAAAAAAAAGTAGGAAAAGAACGAAAGGGTAAATTAAAAAATCTTCGGACTCAACAGACCACCCAGCGTGTGATAGTTTGTTCTTTATATGTGACTGTAGACTGGAACCCTAGTTGGTCAATTTCCAGCCTAGTTGTTTCCCTTGTGTACTGGTTTAATGTCTTCCGGTCAGAATTACGACCGAAAAACAGAGAGAGACGGAAGGGATAAATCATAATGTAAGTCTGTCTTTCCTTCCGGATTTTTTTGTTGTTAACTTCTCGATGTGCAAGAGAGAAAAAAAACGTATTGAAAGTCTTCTTCTGTCTCGTCTGTTGAGCGTCAATGGATGGGAAGCCTCGATGTGCAAGAAAAAAAAGTATTGAAAGTCTTCTTCTGTCTTGTCTGTTGAGCGTCAAGGGATGAGAAGCCTCGATGTACAAGAAAAAAAAGTATTGAAAGTCTTCTTCTGTCTTGTCTGTTGAGCGTCAAGGGATGAGAAGCAAGCAGAAGCTGTAGTTCATTGAAGATGGACTCCTGAAGTTTTGCTGAACACGTGCTGTGATGTTCAAACTGGGAAGTTGTAAAACTGTAGGGCCTATTATAGAACATACAACTACTAGCGTAAATCAATCTTACATCAGAATAGAAGGCTTTCGCAGTCTTCTTAACACATTTGGTAACATTCAGCAGTTGGTAAAAGCCAGTAAACCACAGTGTGACAGGGGATAGGATAAGATAATGTTGCTTATAGCCCAGCCGACCGCAAAGGGCCACATCAGGGCTGTCACCACGTTAAAATCAACTCACCAGTCATAAAAAATAAAATAAAAAAAAAAAAACCCTTTCATACATCTCTCGAAATGACATCGTCTGGAAACGTACCAGAAACTTCGTTAAAAATCTTTCGTCTGTAAAATCTTAAACAGGGTTCGCGTTAACTGGCAATTACCAGTAAATTACTGGTTATAAAGAGGAAATACTGGAAATTTTTTAGCTGTCAGTCCCAGGGACTGGTTTTATTTTGCTGGGACTGGTTAGAGATTTATGTGGCAAAAAAAAAAAAATCAATAAATTGAAAGGCTGAAAAGAAAAGAAAAAGTTGATCGTTCATACAAATTATGTGGCCAGGCTTTCTAGCAGCACTTTACTTGCCTTATCTTTCAACCAGCCCTCTCCCCTCTCCACCACCCTCCGGCCTCTGCACGAAGTCGAAGAAGTGATTCAGACAGGCAGCCGGAAAGAAGCGCAAGTTTAGACAGTTCAGACCGACCACAGACTCGAGTGACAGTACTCCAATCAGCTCCACCAGCACAGATTGGCCAAGCACCAGCAGTAGCAAGAAAATGAAATGTAAGCATGATAAATTCAGAGAATCATGGCTGAAAGATTTCAGATGGCTGGAGGTTGATGCAAATGATGAATGACAATGTACTGTAAAGTGTGCATCAAAAACCAAACAGAAAAATGGTTTAAACTAGGGATCACGAAATTTCAGTATTACTACCCTGGCAGACCATGCAAAGAGTGTATCTTATAAGGCAGCAGTAGCAACAGACACAAAACAAGCCTCCATGGTCCCCACACTCTGAAGCAGCCCGTGCTGATGAAAAAGAATGTGTGAAAGCGCAGTTACGAACTGTGTTAATGCATGTCAAAACGCAACATCGCTGCCAATAATTTTGGAGCACCGATTAACTTCAGGAGGTGAATGGAGTACAGTCACTGAAGTCAGGGCCGGTCTACACGCACCATTCTTCAGTGTCACAAATCAGAGAAAAACTCGAGAAAAGTGATTCTGTGGGCATCATCATAGATGAAACTTTGAACTGTAACTCTGGACAAGAAGCTCATCGTGTATGCTCGCATAGAGAACAACGGTGTTGCTGAGACACTTTTCTTAGGCAACTACACCATCGCCAGGGGAACACAGAATGTGTTTTTGACATGTTGGTCAAGTGCTTCAAGAATGGTTGATCACAGATAGGCACTGGCCGGATTAGGTCGGATGGTGCGTCCGTTATGACAGGCCAACTGAATGGTGTGGGCGTTCGACTGAAGGCCCGTCAACCTGCTCTGGTACACATTCACTGTGCCGCTCACCGTGTAGCGCTGGCGACAAAGGATGCTACAGAAAATGTGCAATCCGTATCGGACTACAGACTTTGTTTGCAGCAGATCTTCAAATTGTACAAGGCTTCGGCGACAGAACCCATCGTTTGAAAGAGATGTGTGATGCCCTAGATTCGGCCGAGTAATCTATGCTTGAAGCAGCCAATCAGTGTGCGCTGTGCTGAGTCTGGGGAAAGCTAGTCACAGCTGTCAGGAGTGTGTACCCAGCACTGACACTGGAACTTGAAGAGGAAGCCCAGAGAAAGAACGCTGCAGCTGTGGGTTTGAGTCGAAAATGCAGATGTTTGCATTCGTTGCAATGACGTATATGCTTTCAGACATTATACCAGTCATGGAAAGACTGAACCTGACTTTTTTAGCAAGAGGAGGTGAACTGTCAGACATTCAGCCAGCTGTGGAAAGTGCAAAAGCAAGACTGCAGCATCTTCTGATGATACCAGGCCAGAAGGAACAGGAGTTTACACATGCTGTGACACGTGATGGTGGTGTGTTCCAAACAATCAGACTGACACATGGGGACAGAGAAGCTACTTTCAAAGCAGCCCGTCAGAACTTTATTGAACAGCTCCTCCAACTCTGAGAGACCGCTTTCCCGATGATCAGATGAGTACAGTGTCAGCGTTGCAAATATCTTCGACAGACAGAGATACCCACCAAGCAATCCAATTCCCGGACCACTGGATCATTACGCAACCCGAGAACTGACAGTACTGACCGCCACTATGCGACAGTGATAAACGGACCACGTGCACAGACTGACTTCATCAGTATCAAGCGAACACTGAGTGGCTAACGGGGGTGATGATACTTTTGCCATGTCTTGTCGCATTGTGATCAGAAACTTGGCTGTGCAGTACCCAGACTTCGCTTTGTTGGCAAAAATTGCCTTGGTTATCCCCGTGTCCAGCGTGGCCGCGGAGAGAGGTTTCAGTGTCCAGAACGAAATCAAAACAGAGGCGCGTTCCCGGCTTGGGCGAGGGGAGAGTGTGACGGCTGATGCGCCTCAATATTCACGCTAAGAGTGTTCGAGACTTTGATGTTGCCTCTGCCACTGATCGTTCTTCGCAATGAAAGTGCGTCGAAAGTTGGTAATGAACCGTCTTTTGTTTGACAGTCTCTGAATTGTGCTTGCAAAAATTTACATCGTTATTTGCAATGCTACCGGAATTTTTTCACAGGAACTGGTTTTGCTCAGAGGCGCTGAAAAACGGTCGGGGTAGGAGACGAGGGGACTGGTTTTGAAAAATCCTAGCGCGAACCCTGTTAAATCACATGAAAATGTTAATCTCTCTCAAAAACTCAAGGATCACATCAGGCGGGACATCCCTGAACAGGATCTTCATGGACTCCGCTGTAAAATGTTTGTGTCTCACATCGTGCAAGTCCCAACACTCTAAAAGAACATGTTTCATTGTGAGTGGCGCATGACATGGAATGCACCACGGAGCTTCTTCACTCTTTAAAAGGTAAGAATGGTAAAATACGAATGGCCAGTGTGCAGCCGGCACAGAACCGTTTCCTCTTTAACGACCTCCCGACGTAGATGGGAGGAAGTCCTTAAGGTTTGGACGGATCTGAAAGTTTGTTATTTCGTCTGTGTGTTCCAATCCTCCTGCCAGAGGTCTCTCACATAATCGTTAATTTTGGGTTTCACATCTGAGCAGGGATATAAATGTTGGACAGTTTCTCTCTTGTGGCGTTCTTGGCTAAAACGATCAACCATTCGTTCCCGCCGATGCCAACATTACCAGGAACCCAAGCAAGAGTAATGTGTAACCGTCTGCTTTCAACTTGCTAAAAAGTTCAAGAAAATGTAAAAGTTCTGGATGCTGAAGGTTGAGGCCAGCTATGGCCTCCAAAGCTGACAGCGAATCCGACAGAACCAGAAAGTCCCTCTTCGAAGATTGTGAGATTATCTTCAAAGCCAGAACCAGAGCGGTAAGTTCAGCGGAATAGACAGAAGCATCTGAATGTAGATGTTCCAACAGTATCGAGAAGGAGCCCCAGGGCAGTAGGCTGCACAGGCCACTCCATCTTCAGACTCGAACCGTCAGTAAAAACTTTTGATAGGATGGGAACTTCGAACAGAGCTCAGCATACAATCCTTGTATGTCAGAGAGCTGTAGACTCTTTGTGAAAGCTGCAAGATCAAAACGAATCTCTGGTGTGAAAAAGGTCCACGGAGTTGATCCGAAACTTGGAAAATCGGACACAACTGCTAGGTCTAGACCTGCATTCCACACGTGAGGCTGCATACGAAGACCAAACGGCAGAATACATTTCGGTTGTTTCAAACATTTAGTCTGTTGAGCCGTCAGGGATGACGAAGCCTTCGATGTACAAGAAAAAAAGTATTGAAAGTCTTCTTCTGTTCTTGTCTGTTGAGGTCAAGGGATGAGAAGCAAGCAGAAAGCTGCCCACTAGTTTCATTGGAGATGGACCTCCTGAAGTTTTGCAGAAAACGTGGCTGTGATGTTTTCAAAACTGGGAAGTTGTAAAATGTAGGGCTATTATAGAACATACAACTACTGCGTAAAATCAATCTACATCAGAAAGAGGCTTTCGCAGTCTTCTTAACACATTTGGTAACATTCAGCAGTTGGTTAAAAGGCCAGTTACCACAGTGTGACAGCGGGATAGGATAAGATATGTTGCTTATAGCCCAGCGACGCAAAGGGCCACATCAGGGCTGTCACCACGTTTAAAATCAACTCACCAGTCATTAAAAATAAAATAGAAAAAAAAACACTTTCATACATCTCTCGATAATGACATCGTCTGGAAACGTACCAGAAACTTCGTTAAAAATTCTTTCGTCTGTAAAATCTTAAACAGGGTTCGCGTTACTGGCAATTACCTGTAAAATTCTGGTTATAAAGAGGGAAATATGGAAATTTTTTAGCTGTCGTCCCAGGGACTACTGGTTTTTTACTTTTTGCTGGGACTGGTTAGAGATTTATGGGGCAAAAAAAAAAAAAAAATCAATAAAATTGAAAGGCTGAAAAGAAAAGAAAAAGTTGATCGTTCATACAAATTATGTGGCCCTGGCTTTCTAGCAGCCACTTTACTTGCTTATCTTCACCAGCCCTCTCCACTCTCCACCACCCTCGGCTCTGCACGAAGTCGAGAAGGGATTCAGACAGGCAGCGAAAGAAGCGCAAGTTTAGGACAGTTCAGACCGAGACCACAGACTTCGAGTGACGTACTCCATCCGCTCCACAGCACAGATTGGCCAGCACAGCCGAGTGCAAGAAAATGAAATGTAAGCTGATAAATTCAAGAGAATCAATGGCTGAAA
The DNA here is from genome assembly GCA_018398815.1 of Conus ventricosus. NCBI lineage: Eukaryota > Metazoa > Mollusca > Gastropoda > Neogastropoda > Conidae > Conus > Conus ventricosus. Next base: position 74,751 of record JAFLJL010016206.1, read on the forward strand.
GATTTGATTTGGCTGGATATGTTTGATGCAAATGATGAATTGACAAATGTACTGTAAAGAGTGCTATCAAAAACCAAACAGAAAAATGGTTTAACCGTAGGGGATCAGAAATTTCAGTTCTACCCCTGGCCGACCATGCAAAGAGTGTATCTTATAAGGCAGCAGTAGCAACAGACACAAAACAAGCTCCATGGTCCCACATACTCTGAAGCAGCCCGTGCTGATGAAAAGGAATGTGTGAAGCGCAGTTACGAACTGTGTTTGTGCATGTCAAAACGCAACATCGCTGCCAATAATTTTGGAGCACCGATTGAACTTCAGGAGGTGATGGAGTACTCGTCACTGAAGTCAGGGCCGGTCTACCCGCACCATTCTTCAGTGTCACAAATTCAGAGAAAAACTCGAAGAAAAGTGATTTGTGGGCCTCATCATAGATGAAACTTTGAAACATATAACTCTGGGACAAGAAGTCATCGTGTATGCTCGCATAGAGTACAATCGGTGTTGTGAGAACTTTTCTTAGCAAACTCACATCGCAGGGGAACATCAGATTGTGTTTATTGACATGTTGGTCGAAGTTGCTCAAGAATGGTTGATCACACGATAGGCAGCTGGCCGGATTAGGTTCGGATGGTGCGTCCGTTATGACAGGCCAACTGAATGGTGTGGGCGTTCGACTGAAGGCCCGTCACCTGCTCTGGTACACATTCACTGTGCCGATCACGTTGTAGCGCTGGCGGACAAAGGATGCTACAGAAAATGTGCAATCCGTACTCGGCTACAGACCTTGTTTGCAGAGATCTCTCAAATTGTACAAGGCTTCGGGCGACAGAAACCCATGTTTGAAAAGAGATGTTGTGATGCCCTAGATTCGGCGAGTATCTATGCTTGAAGCAGCCAATCAGTGGCGCTGTGAGTTGGGAAAAGCTGGGAAAGCTGTCACAGCTGTCAGTGAGTGTGTACCCAGCACTGGACACTGGAACTTGAAGAGGAAGCCCAGAGAAAAGGAACGCTGCAGCTGTGGGATTGAGTCGGAAAATGCAGATGTTTGACATTCGTTGCAATGAACGTATTAGTTTCAGACATTATACCAGTCATGGAAAGGACTGAACTGAACTTTTCAGGCAAGAGGAGGTGACTTGTCAGACATTCAAGCCAGCTGTGGGAAAGTGCAAAAAGCAAGACTGCAGCATCTTCTGATGATACCAGGCCAGAAGGAACAGGAGTTAACACATGCTGTGGACACTGTGATGGTGGTGTGTTCCAAAACAATCAGACTGCACATGGGGACAGAGAAGCTACTTTCAAAGCAGCCCGTCAGAAACTTTATTGGAACAGCTTCCTCAATTCTGAGAGACCGCTTCCGTTGATCAGATGGAGTACAGTGTCAGGTGGCAAATATCTTCGACAGAAGAGATACCCACAAGCAATCCATTCCCGGACACTGGATCATTACGCATACCCGAGAACTGACAGTATCTGACACGCACTATGCGACAGTTGATAAACGGACCACGTGCACAGATGACTTCAATCAGTTCAAGCGAACCTGAGTGGCTTAAGCGGGGGGTGATGATACTTTTGCGTCTTGTCGCCATGTGATCAGAAACTTGGCTGTGCAGTACCCAGACTTCGCTTGTTGGCAAAAATTGCCTGGTTATCCGTGTCCAGCGTGCGCCGCGGAGAGAGTTTCAGTGTCCAGAACGAAAATCAAAACCAGAGGCGGTTCCAGGCTTTGCGAGGGGGGAGAGTTCTGGTAGTGACGGATGATGCGCCTCAATATTCTCGCTAGAGTGTTCGAGCCTTTGATGTTGCCTCTGCCACTGATCGTTTTCGCAATCTGACGTAAAAGTGGTCGAAAGTTGGTAAGTGAACCGTCTTTTGTTTGACAGTCTCTGAATTGTGCTTGCAAAAAATTTAATCGTTATTTGAATTGCTCACCGAATTTTTTCAAGGGAACTGGTTTTGCTCAGAGGCGCTTGAAAAAACGGTTCGGGTAGGAGAGAGGGGACTGGTTTGGAAATCCTAGCGCGAAAACCCTGTTTAAATCACATGAAAAAAGTTAATCTCTCTCACAAAACTCAAGGATCAATCAGGCGGGGACATCCTGAGAGGATCTTCATGGACTCCGCTGTAAAATGTTTGTGTCTCACATTGTGCAAGTCCCAACACTCTAAAGAACATGTTTTCATTGTGTGTGGCGCATGCTTGGAATGCACCACGGAGCTTTTCACTCTTTAAAAGGTTAAGGAATGTAAAAATACGAATGGCCAGTGTTGCAGCCGGCACAGAACGTTTCCTCTCTTACGACCTCCGACGTAGATGGGATGAAGTCCTTAGGTTTGGACGATCTGAAAGTTTGTTATTTGTCTGTGTGTTCAATCCTCCTGACCAGAGGTCTCTCACATAATCGTTAATTTTGGGTTTCACATCTGAGCAGGTTGATATAATGTTGGGACAGTTTCTTCTTGTGCGTTCTTGGCCTAAAACGATCAACCATTCGTTCCCGCGATGCCAACATTACAGGAACCCAAGCAAGAGTAATGTTGTAAACGTCTGCTTTCAACTTGCAAAAAGTTTCAAAGGAAATGTAAAAGTTCTGGATGTGCTGAAGGTTGAGGCCAGCTATGGCCTCAAAGCTGACAGCGCGAATCCGACAGAACCAGAAAGTCCCTCTTCGAAGATTGTGACATTATCTTCAAGCCAGAACAGAACCAGAGCGGTAAGTCAGGGAATAGGACAGAAGCATCTGAATGTAGATGTTTCCATCAGTATGGAGAAGGAGGCCCAGGGCCGTAGGCTGCCAGGCCACTCCATCTTCAGACTGCGAAACCGTCAGTAAAAATTTTTGATAGGAATTGGGAACTTCGAACAGAGCTCCGATACAATGCTTGTATGTCAGAGAGCTGGTAGCCTCTTTGTGAAAAGCTGCAAGATCAAACGAATCTCTGGTGTGAAAAAGGTCCACGGAGGTTGATCCGGAAACTTGGAAAATCGGACACAATGCTAGGTTAAGACCTGCATTCACACGTGAGGCTGCATACGAAGACCAAACGGAGACAGAATAACATTTCGGGTTGTTTCAAAACTTACTTTGGAACGGAGGGTCAAGACACAGTCATAGGCGGATTCTGCCGTTCGAGAACAGGTCGGTTATAATAATTCAACGACAGTTTCAGCTGCGGGTGGACAGTATGAAGGGTTCCACCGCCTCGGCGTACAGGCTCTACACAGGGTGGTTGCTAAACGCTCCAGACAGAGACGAAGCCTTGGATGGTGGATAGGGTCAAGAGTTTGAGGTAAGATGATCTTGCAGGAGCCGTACACAGCACAACCCGTAGTCCAGTTTGGAACAGGACCAAGGTCTGTAGAGGTGCAGCAAAGTTTTCTTATCAGCGCCCCAGTCGGTGTGCGCTCGACCCGCAGGAATATTTCAGTGCTTTCTGGCAAGCAGTTTTGAGGGTTTTTTGATGTGGCTGAGAGAAAGTTAAGTTTCTGGTAAAAAATAACCCCTAGGAAATTTGGCCTCTTTCACAGTGGAAGGGAATGGGAGAGATTTCCCGACTTAAGAATTCAGGATCGGAAAAAACTGACGGGAAATGATGGAAGTGAAATACACTGGGGTTTTTGTAGCGGTAAGGTGAAACCGGTTTCTTTTTCATCCGCCCACTGATGGATTTTATCTACGCAAAGCTGGATCCTGCGCTGCGACACTCATACAGGCTTCAGTTGCGTAGACAGCGAAATTCATCCACAAACAATGAGCAGTCTGAAACCCTGCTGATCTGACTGAACATGTTGTTGATCTTAATGCTATAGAGGGCAGGAGGGACGCATGATCCCCTGTGTGGAGGACCCAAACCTCGCTCGTGGACATCAGAGAGGTGGTGCCAACCCGGACCTGGAAATATCGTTTCTGCCAACAAATTTTTGAACGAAAAAGCGGAAGATGACCTCGAAAACCAGATCATGGAGATCATGAAGTTCCCCGACTTCAAGGTGGTATCGTAGGCCTTCTCCAAGTCAAAGAGCAAATTGCATGGCATGCTGTTTGTTAAGAAAGGGTTCCGAAGTGTAGATTCCAGACGAATCAATGGGTCAACTGTAGTCCGTTGTTTGCGGAAACACACTGTTTTTCGCCAAAAGCCATCGGTTTCCAGTTTCCACATTGAGCCTCCTAACATTGACCATTTCTCCATCCAGTTTACAGACACAGCTGGTCAAAGCTATGGGACGTTAATTTGATGGTTAGAAAGATCTTTTCCATGTTGGGGATGGGAATAATGAAGCTTTTCGGCAAGAGGGTGGAAAAAACTCTGTAGTCCACACATGGTTGTATACCTGTAGCAGTATGTTCAGACCTTCTTGCGGAAGATGTTTCAACAGCTGATAATGGATTTCATTCTAGACCTGGAGAGGAATCGCTGCAAGAGAGATAAAAGCTGATTTTAGTTGTTTAACGTGAAAGGAAGAATTGTTAGTCTTTCCTGTTGTCTGACGAAAAAAGTTGAAGGTTGATTTTTGTTTAAGGCTTTGTTTTGACAAAAGTGGCTGATTTGTTAGAAGAAGAGGAATTCTTTTCAATGGTTGAAGCAAGCAGATTAGCAACTGCTTTTTCTCCGTTATTAAAAGAGTCCGAAAACTTGAGATGGTTCACAGTGGGACAGGTTTGTTCTTCCCTGTGATTTTCTTATATTATGTTCCACATTTTTTCTTGGACGTTTTCGATGTCAGCCTGGAGCGAAGCTTCTCCAGGACCTGAAGTTTCCTGATTTTAAAAGTGTGTCTTGATTTAGCACGGAGTTTCTGATGGGCTTTGGGCCATTGGGAACCGAAGGTCGTTGGTATACCTGACGCTGAGGCGTTTTCGAACTTTGGAAATTGTTGGCAGTCTGAATCGAACCAGGGTGTTTTTGGCATTTGAAGTTTATCGGAAGACATGGAATACAGGCTTTAGCACAGTGATCCCCAGTGTTGGTCAGAGATTCGCTGGGTCCGGACTCTGAGCAAAATCTGGGTCTGGAATTCCTTAGAAATAGTGGTGCCCAATAGAATAGTTTTTGCTTTTTATAAATTTAGATGTGAGAGGACAGGAGACGTGTTCAGTTATGACGGGTTGTAGAAGGACAGGAAATGTCTGTCACTTCCGGCGATCGTCATTGGACAGACCACTCATAGTCCAGGACCATGCGAAGGGGTCACCAAACCGTAAATCTAAACACGAAAGTGAAACCTGTGGAAGAGTGGAGGTATGTTGCAGATCCGTCGTTCCGACAAACACAAATCCAGATCCGAAAGGGACATCCTCAATTAGCAGACCTCTGGATGACGTACTGAAACTACCCCAAAGGAGGATTGTGATGTTAACGTCTCACCCAACAGCAAAAAAAGGTCGAGGAGTTTCCCTATCAGACTGACAAGGTCTGACGACAAACGGGACTTGAAGGAGGTAGATAAAGGGAACAGATTGTAACAGTCTTGGGAGAGTGACTCTCGCAGCTACAGCTTGAAGGGAGGTAGACAGAGCGACAGGGGCTATACAGCAGAGTTTGTGTATGAGAAGGGAAACACCGCCCAACAGTCCCAATGTGGATGGTTGTTGTGCTGGTTTTGAAAAGAATATTAAAGCCAGAAAAAGTGAAAGGTTTCTGCTTTGAATTTGAGTTTCCTGAAGAGCTACGACGGAAGGTTTTATGATGACACGAAGCTGCAGCTCCTCGGAAGTAGTTGGAATTTTAGACCACGGGATATTCAATGGAATACTGTACTATCCATGGTGCAGAGGCGAAAAGGCGAGAGTCAGGTCATCTCCTCATCAACATCTCTTCTAAAGGTGTAAATTTGTTGCTTAATTTCACTGGACTGTTGGTTTAGATCCTGCTGGCAGACTTGCCACAGGTGAAGAAGGTCTGATTTGGGCTGACGGTGGAGGTTTCTTCCTCATCTCCCACCATCTCCACCATCTCCACATGGATTGAAACTCCCTTGCCCGCACGGCACTGGACAGAAGGAGTTTGAGGATGGATTGCTGTTTTTTAATCTGCCCAGCAGCAGATTGTTGTAGACTGCTGGGCAGTTGAGGGGTGGCGGATTTTTTGCCTCACCAGGGGCCATTCACTTTGGGTTGGGAGGTGGTGGACCTTTAGTACCACAGGATTGACAATTCTACCTTGCAATGTCTTCAAAATACATAAATTTCATCAGTCTGGCAGGCAGGGACTGACCGAGTAGGATACTGTGGAACTTTCCTTACGGCCGAAGCATGGAAGAAGCTGTCGGCGTCTGATGCCACAACCTGTTTCCGGGCTTTCCAAAAACGTGATTTCTTTTCTGTTTTGATGCGTTGTATAGTGGATTCCTGAGTCCAAAGAGGACAGTTTCTTGAAGTGGAGGGATGGTTGCCACCGCAGGTAGCACAAATGTGCGGATCTTGACCGGCCCATCATGGGTTGCCTTGCAGCAAACAACGCACAACTCCTGCCCAGAACCGCGGTCCCTGACAGGCCAAACCTTGGCATTGAAGCACTTCAACGGGGACGGAACTTATAAACTAATACCCGGAATTCAGGTAGCCGACTTTGATGACCGGAGGCAGCACTGGGATTGCAGAATGTCTGAAAGAGGGTGTTTAGTGGGTGGCCAACTCTTTCTGCACTTTCTTTACGTTTCACCTGCGCACCTCCGTCACACCTGGACGCCAAGCTCCGTTTTGATCTCTGCCTCTGAGACACCTGATTAATCCGCAGCGGAATTACTCCTTTCGATGAATTCACACTGTTTGATGCGGGAGGTACCCTGGATCTGCCTGTCCACGAGCTTTGTTGCCTCTGCAGCGTTTTTCAGATTGTTTTTTTGATTACTTTGAATCAGGAATGTGCCATTTCCGCAATCTTTTGATGGATTGTTGGTTCACTGTAACTTGAAAGCCCTCTGGATAGCAAAAGGGCTCAGAGCTGAAAGGGATCTTTCCTGCTCGTCCTTCCATCACGAGCCAGGAAGCCCAGAAAACCTGTCCTCTGTCTAAACCTCCATAACGGATTCACCCTGTTCAGAATAAAGATCCCTGTGAGAATAGGGATATGCTGAATTCCTCTTCTTTTTTTTTGGGTGGGGGGGGGGGGGGGGGATGAATTTTTGAAAAAGGCCATATTTATTTTTTGATGTTTAGCTCTCCCTTACCCACCCACCTTGGAGTCAACTAGGGGCCAAGGGCCAAGAAAGCCTATGTCTTGACCCCGTCCAGGCTTCGGGAGAGAATATACGACAAACAGAAACCACAACCCTCCTGATCATGCTCACTCCCGGGGACAGGAAGAGCTGAGTACTGCAGGGGGTTCACATGGCAGCAGGGGAAAACTGCCTGTCTTGGACCCTGCCCCAAGATGGGGAGCCGATTAGTACACCCGGGCTAAAGTTGTACTCCCTGTCTAGGAGAGGTCCGAGCCAAGTGATGATGTGTTGAGAGCGCTGGGCCTCTCCAAATTCACCAGGATTCTCATCCCCCTCCGACACAGGGTCGCACCGCACGGGCAAAAACGCGGCGGTTCTTAAGGAGGACCACAGAGGCAGGAGGAGAAAAGGAGTGGAAAAAAGAAAAGAAGACTTGAAAGTGAGACGAAGATGCAAAGGGCCAAAATCTAAGAAAGGCCAGGGGGAAAGAAAAACAAGAAAAGGAGACAGGCGGGTTACTCTTAGTCAGGATCCTCACCCTTCGCCTTTATCTGACATGGGGAAGCCTACCAGGGGGATCAACTCCTTACCACGTTGCGCTTAGGCCAGGACAGCATCTTAGCTTCTCGGAAATAGAAAGCAGTTTGAAAAAAACAGCCTACCTCCAAGTATTGATGGCCCCCGCCAGCAAAGCCTAAGGGATCACTGTGACCGCGCACGCCCTCGACACGACAAGGTCGCAATCCCCGGAGGGGGTTTGTGGAAAGGGGGGGTGTGGTTGCGTATACCGATACTGACTTGTGGGCCACCAAGTTGATCCCTGCACAATGGGATCAGTGAAAACTGCAAATTATCAAGCCAGTGGGAAGTGTGCATCGCTGTCATTGGGGTTCATTTAATGTGATTTTATTTTTTAAGCAAAGAGTGCCTCTTCATCTTGTATCATTTTCAATTTCCATTGTTGCCTTAACACTATGACTAGAAATAGAAACTCTTTCAAGGGGACTACCTGGCAACCGGTTGCATGCATGCGATTTTCAAAAATAGTTAATTACTTCTTAATTCTACATGTGGTGATTTTTTTTTTTTCTATGATTGCTTGGCTGCTGATCGCCAGTTTTTTATTGAAGCTCCTGAACAAACGTACATGACAAAATCCAGTCCCGTTTGTAACCAGACGTTGACTAGAAATCTAGACTAAATTCAATAGCAAGACGAAAGAACATTGGTGGAGGACAATTATTTTCGTACAGCAGAATAATAACAGAAGAAAATGGTTGAATGTTATTTCGAAAGGAGTAAATTCCAAGTTCAAGTGTGTGGGCATGCTTGTCAAAGTAAGTGTGCATGCTTTAGAGGAGCAGTTTAGAGGAGAGAGAGGAATAGATCATCATGTGTTATGTCCTGGTGTTTGTGTGTTTGTGGTGTGTGTGTGTGTGTGTGTGTGTGGTGTGTGGTGTTTAAAAAAAAAAAGTCCAATGTACTGTGTTTCTACAGACTATCATCAACTATGTGAGTGGACGATGGCGTTTCCCTGATCATCTGGGTGATGTCCGAGGTGAAAGACTGAAATCGATGTCGCTGATGAACCAGAAACCACCATCAGGTCAGTGCCACAGGATTTTACCTTCCTGTGGGATCATGTGGGAAGTTCGTTTCCTGTATGCATAGTTTACTTAATGACCAGGATATCAGAGCACACAGGTTGCAGAAGGAATACCAGGTTATTTACCTTCACCCCCAAACCCACCCATCAGCGTCTTATGGCAGGACTCAAGGTCTTAGAGGAAAGAAAAGGGAAAAAATGGGTATTAAGAGCAATTTTCACACACTTTCCATGTCCGTCACCCCACTTGACTTTAGCATTGTCATCCATTATCTATTATCCATCTCCACCATTTACTCAGATTGTATAATGCTGAACTGTTGGTTAGTAGTAGACTGTTTCAAATCATTTTTTTTTTATTTTTTATTTCTTTTTTATTGAACATGTACTGTCAGCCAGAACTTTGGTGGGGTTTCTCAGCTTCACGTTCCCATGTCTGACAATTACTTCAGGGGATCTGGTGGTGTTTAGCCATTTCTCTTGATTGTACATGTGTTTTTACATTGCAGATTTTAATAGTATGTTTTCTAACACATAGATGTGTGTTTTCTACGTGTACATTGTTCATAGGTCTGGTTGTCTCCATGTCTGTCTTCAAACTTTCAGTGTTGTTAAATTTATGCTTTTGTTGACTGTACAATTGTTATATTCAGTAGTAATTTCATAACTGAGGTTTAATCCAAATTTTACAGGTGAAGCTTGCAGGTATGAGTGCAAAGAGAAGATGGGATACCGTGTACTTAATCCCATGCAGGGAGGCTTGAAGATTTGGAGCCATGCAGAAATGGTAACGCATGAGTTCCCTTTTATTCAGATCAGAAGCAACAAGTCATGTAGGCACTCATGCTACTTCAGCCAATCAGCTGGATCAGCATGATTTGGCCACAAATTTTGGACAGAGTTCTCTGAATTCAGAGTGAAATTATATGAAAAATGAGTTTATAGGGATAGTTGATCAGTAGGTGCTTAACTGCAATGCCACAAGTTTTTGTAGGCAGCCAGATACAGCAGCTCTGTGTGGCCTTTCACACAACGACAGATTACTTTATATTACTATTGTACTAATCTATGTTCTTGATCAGTTCCAGTTGACATTTCGGCATATTTGTCAGTGTATGGGGCCTGCACAGCAGAAAAAAAAAAAAACCACTCTATTTGTCAGTTGTATGGGGGCAGCATGCGACACAGGTTATTTGTTCAGTGTATGGGGGCAGCCAAGAAGAAAAAACAAGGTTATTTGTCAGTGTATGGGGGCAGCACAACAAGAAACACAGGTATTTGTCAGTGGTATGGGGGGCTGCAACAGCAAGAAACACAGGTATTTGTCAGTGTATTGGGGGCAGCACAACAAGAGAACACACAGGGGTAATTTGTCAGTGTATGGGGGCCAGCTACAACAGAGAGAAACACAGGTATTGTCAGTGTATTGGGGGCAACACAACAAGAAACACAGGTTATTTGTCAGTGTATGGGGGCAGCAATAACAAGAAAAAGAAACAAGACACACAGGTATTTGTCCGTGTATGGGGGGGCCCAGGCGGGCCACCAACTCCCACAACAAGAAGAAAGAACACAGGTATTTGTAGTGTATGGGGCGCAGCAAGAAAGCATAACACAGGTATTTGGCAGTGTATGGGGGCAGCAAGAAACACAGGTATTTTCAGTGTAATGGCGGGCAGCAAGAAGAAAATAACACTGGTATTTATCTTGTCAGTTGTCGTGTGGGGTAGAATGTAGGGGTGGGGGGGGGGGGGGGGGGGGGGGGCGGGGGGGGGGGGGGAGGTCGGGGGCGGGGGCGCGGGGTGGGGGCGGGGGGTGGGGGGGGGGGGGGGGGGGGGGTGGGCGTGGCAACATATCAAGGAAAACACAGATATTTGTCCCAGTGTATGGGGGGGGGGGGGGGTGTTTCGGTGGTTTTCTTTTCGTCACGAAGAAACAAGAATACACAGGTATTTGTCAGGGTATGGGGCAGCAAGAAAACACCGCTTACCAAGTGATAATGGCTGTGTTTTATAGATGCACAGTGCACAATGCTATCACTTGACCATGGCTGACCACTCCGCAGGGATATGTCGTGTTGGGGATTCACAGTGCACAAAAGCCATCACGACCATTGGCTGACCATCTCAGTGATTAATGTCAGTTGTTGATGGATTCACAGTGCACAATTCCATCATGACATGGTGACCACTCCTCAGTTGATAATGTCAGTGTTGATTGATTCACCGTGCCCGTGCCATCACTGACCATCGGCTGACGGCTCCTCAGTGATAGTCAGTGTTGTTGGATTCACAGTGCACAATGCATCATGTCCATGGCTCTCTGACCGCTCCTCAGGATGGATAATGTCAGTGTTGGTGGGATTCACAGTGCACCGTGCCATAATGACCATGGCCTGCACCATTCCTCAGTGATATGTTCAGTGTAGGTGGGATTCACAGTGACAATCAACAATGTCATCACTGACCATGGCTGACCAATCCTCAGAGTGGGATAATGTCAGTGTTGATGGATTCACAGTTGCACCAGTGCCATCACTGAATCCCATGGCCTGCCCACTGACTCAGTTGATATGATAATGTCATATGTTGGTGGAATTCACAGTGCACAATTGCCATCACTGACCATGGCTGACCCATCCTCAGTGTAAGTCCATGTTGATGGATTCACAGTTTGCACAAGTGCCATCACTGACCATGGCTGACCACCAAGTCCTGCACCCCCCCCCCCTCCCAAGCCCCCACCCCCACCCTTCCCACCTGCTGTATCAGGACCAGACTAACAGACAATCATGACTAGCCCCCCCCCCCCCCCCCTTCCACTCTCTGAATCAGCCAACTGACATATCACCCACCGTCCCCCCCCCCCCATTTTCTGGATCAGGACAAACTGACAAGACAATCAACCCCTAATTTCCCCCCCCCCCCCCCCCCCCCCCCCCCCCCCCCCCCCCCCCCCCCCCCCCCCCCCCCCCCCCCCCCCCCCCCCCCCCCCCCCCCCCCACCCATTCCCCCACCCTTCCACTCTGTGAATCAGACCAATGATAATCACCCACCCAGGTTCTCCCCCTCCCTCCCCGCCTTCCACCTGATCAGACAACCTGAGCGACATCACCCCCTAATTTCCCCCCCCCCCCCCCCCCCCCCATTCCCCCACCTTCACTCTCTGAATCAGATACCATTGCATAACGTCCACCCACCATAGTTCCCCCCTCCCCTCCCCCTCCCCTCCCCCCCACCTACACCCCGTGTATCAGACCACAAGATAGTTTGCCCTACTGGAAAGATGGTTCACTACCGCGGAAAAGTGGAAGCCAGAGGCCTGGCCACATTCCATCCTGCCACTCCCACCTTCACCGCGCTTGTCTTTCCACGCGTGTCCAACATGGCGAGTAAGGCACGGAGGCAACTGTGTTGCGCCGCAGCCGAACTGTCATAATTTTCGGAAAAAGAAGGGGTTCCGGGTGTTTTTCTTTTCCAAAGACGAGAAAAGTGAGATCATTTTCTGTGTTAATTTCCGAAATTCGTTGTTTTAAGAGAGGAGCGAGGGGGCAGTGGGAGAGGGAGGAGAGGGTGAGGGAGAGAGGAGAGGGTCAGTTTCAGCCTGCGGTGAGCGAGGAAATTGCTCCCGCCGTTGTTGTCATGCAGAAGCAGATGGGGAGAGCAGAGAGAGAGGGAGCGGAGGGAGAGAGCATTACATGCCGAAGTGCTTGTGTGTATGTAATGCGCGTGTATGTGTGTATGTGTGTGTGTGTTGCGTGTTGTGTGTTGTGGGTGATGTGTGGGAGAGAGGAGATGACGAGTGGAAGAATGCATTAGGATACTACTAGCGCTACTCCACACACACGCTGAGAGACCGCGGGCACACAAAATCACTCACACACATTCGCACGCACACATAAGAACGCTACGCACGCTCGACCACCACACACACACCCCTCCTACTCCAAACTCAACACACTCACACACTTGTGTGAAGATGCATACGCCTTGTGCATAAGCAAGTGACCATGTGCTCAACACGGCGCACATATGCCACACACTGAGAGAACGTTCTACAGAAAAACTAGCGTTTTAAAAAATAATAAAAACAGTTTTTCTATATGAACCAAGTCTTCCCATTTTTGTGTGTTCTTTGCAGTGCAAGAAGAAATGGGGTTCAGAACTGTAGGAAGGCCGTGAAGATCTGTGGGCAAACCAGGCTGCGTACCTTCATGCAAAACTGCTTTTGTATTGTTCCCAGCATTTTGAAGCCAATTAGTTCATGGACCACATCCCGCAAGAACTGTCCGACCTGATTTTTGAGTGCTAGTACCAGACGCTTTTCAATGTTGTACAAAATCCACCACGAAAAAGACCTGACCACCATTAAAACGACCACTTCCCACACAGACAAAAAATATCATTGTAAGAATAGAATGCAAACATACCATAACAAAAGATAGGAGAGGGAAAGAGACCCCCCCCCCCCCTTTTCCACCCCCCCCCCCCCCCCCCCCCCCGCCCCCCCCCCCCCCCCCCCCCCCCCCACCCTCCCCCCCCCACCCCCCCCCCCCCCACCCCCCCCCCCCCCCCCCCCCCCCCCCCCCCCCCCCCCCCCCCCCCCCCCCCCCCCCCCCCCCCCCCCCCCCCCCCCCCCCCCCCCCCCCCCCCCCCCCCCCCCCCCCCCCCCCCCCCCCCCCCCCCCCCACCCCTGCACTCTCTTCTCTTCTGAACTACAAGACAGAAAATAAAGCCCAGATAGAGAAGAAGTCCGTGTGATGTTTGTAAACCAAAAAAAAAAAAATACAAAGAGATATAGATGACGATAAAGTCCACACCAGAACACACACACAACACGCAGCACGCATACGCGAGCGGAGAGCGCGGCGGCGCGCCGCGCACAGACAGACACACAACACACACACATGAGACAGAGGGAGAACCACGAAACTTGTGTTTTTTGTTAAAGCATTGTGTTCCATCACTTGCCAGCCGGCTGTGTTTATGCCCCGGGGTTGTAGTGGGGAGTGGCAGGGCAAAGGCCTGACTCGCGGCTCGAGTTTTGCTCAGTCGGCCCTTTTCACTGGCGTCGTGGGCTAATACTGCGGACAGAGCGTAACCGCTCCGCGAGTGTGAACCGGCTTTCCGTAGGGGTACAGTCTTTGTTCAGACCACCTTGCCAAGTCCCTCCCCCTCTCCCCTTACCTTCCAGCCATCATCTTTTTCCTGCAGCGAGTCAGAACTCTTGGACAGAAAATACCCACCCCATAACTGCCACCTGTAACCAGCCACCCCACCCCCCAACCCCCCCCCATCCCCCCCCACCCCCCCCCCCCTCCCTCACCTTCCAGCCTGCATGTCAGACACCTGACAGAACACCCCCCGAACCAGCCCCCCCCCCCCCCCAACCCCCCCCCCACCCCCTCCCCTTCCCTTCAAGCCTGCATGTCAGACACCTGACAAGAACACCCCCTACCAGCCACCCCACCCCCCATCACCACCCCCACCCCCCCCCCCCCCCCTCCCCTTACCTTCCAGCCTGCATGTCAGGACAACTGGACAGAACACCCCCTAACCAGCCCCCCCCCCCCCCCCCCCCCCCCCCCCCCCCGCCTAACCAGCCCCTCCCCCCCCTCCCCAAACCGCCCCCCCCTCTTCCTTACCTTCCAGCCTGCATGGCAGACACCTGACAGAACACCCCCTAACCAGGCCCACCCCCCCCCCTATTCAGCCCCCCCCCTCCCCAACCAGCCTCCCCTCTCCCCTTACCTTCAGCCTGCATTGTCAGACACCTGGACAGAACACCCTAACCAGGCCCCCCCTCCCCGAACCAGCCCCCCCCCCCCCCCCCCCCCCCCCCCCCCCCCCCCCCCCCCCCCCCCCCCCCCCCCCCCCCCCCCCCCCCCCCCCCCCCCCCCTTCCCCCAACTTGCCCTACTGACAATGTCCTCCACCCTGCAGGTCAGCTGCTGACAGAATACCCAGTAACCAGGCTTCCCCCTCCCCCCCCCCCTCCCCAGCCCCCCCCCCTCCCTCCTGCCCCCACTGACACTCTCCTCCACATGCCACCGCTCTCCTCCCTCCACCCCCCACCCCCCCCACCCCCCCCCCCCCCTCCCCACCCCAACTCCACCAAACCTGCTTGTAGCCAGCAGATAGATGCCAACCCCAGTTCTGCCCCCACCACCTGCCCCACCCCCACCCCAACCTCCATGTCCCTCGTTTTAATGAGGATTCCTCTTTTTCTCTTTTGTTTTTTTTTGTTACTAACTAGATCTGAAAGTGAATACTAATAATGTAAATATGGTTATCGGGAATTAAACAAATATTTAAATAGTACTTCGCCTCCTTTTACCACAACTTACCTACAGGCAGTCATTTTCAATTTGTTGAAATCATCTCAATTTTTGCACCTCATCCTGTGATTCAGAATTCAGCAAATTCATGTGGTTTCTTATTGGCACTACAAACAACTGCAGACAAATTTTTTTCTCTTCTTTCCAAATCGAAGGTCTGCCCAAACAATAGATCGTGGTCTTTTTTCTCATGTTTGACAATTTTATTACTCGGTCTGCAACTTCAGAACCACTGGCAGCTTCGTTACGTACTTCAAAAACCACAAGTATAACAAGAGCTGAAAACTTGACCAAAGTCTTTCCCCGACATGAAATCATTCTACCACACACACACACAAAGTCATGACATCCATAACAGAGGATCATGCATTAGCATATTTTTAGACCCAGCATCCTGCTTTCTTTTGAACCAATGCTCAAAATCGCATTTATGATTTGGGGTGGCAGACATTAAAAAAAAAATTAATTGAAGCACATAGTGATTCACAGCCGAGCAACAACAACATTCCACATATTCATACACCCTCGTACTTTTTAAGCTCAAACTTTAGCGTGGCAATATGTGCAGTTACCACATACACCCACACACACACACACACACACACACACACACACCACCCACACACACACACACACACGCACACACATTCACACCCACACACACACACACACAACAACACGCACACACACCACAACACACTCACACACACACCCTCACCCTTCAACCTTTAACTCAAACTTATTTGTGGGAAGCTCTGCTGTTGTTCTTACTGTGACAAATTACTGGTAAATGTTGAGTTTAGAGTGGTTTTGCTGGCAGTTGCGTGGTGGTTATGACGAGGTGAGGGTATAGAGAATGGATAGTATCCGTGTGTTTGTAGTGTGGAGGAAAGTGGAGGGGAAATTGGGAGTGAGAAGGGTGGTGGGGAGCACGAGACATGCATGTCCGTGTGTTTTGTGTCCGAGTTCAGATATACAGAAGTGGTGGGGGGAGACATGAATGTCAGAGGGATTTGTGTCCGAGTTCAGATATACAGAAGGGCGTGGGCGAGCAAGAGACATGCTGTCAGAGTGTTTTTGTGTTGAGTTCAGATATACAGAAGGGGTGGGGAGCAGCGACATGCATGTCAGAGTGTTTTGTGTTGAGTTCAGATATATAGAGGGGTGGGGAGCATGATGTCCGGTTGTTTTGTGTCTGAGTTCAGATATATAGAAGGGGTGGGGAGAGACAGGCATGTCAGTGTGTTTTGTTGGTTGAGTTCAGATATATGGCGGTGGTTGGGGAGACATTGCATGGTCAGTGTGTTTTTGTGTCTGAGTTCAGATATTATACAAGGTATGGTCTTTGTCATTTTGGAAGTGCTTTCTGACATCAGGAATGAAAAGCCTCAAGAAATAGTGTCTTATCTGGTTTTTCATTTCATTGTATTCTTATCATTATTATTATTCTTATTTATATCATTATTATCTATATCATCATCATCATCATTATTTGTGGCTGTTGGTTGTTTTTGTTTTGTTTTGTTTTTTTTTTGAGGGGGGGGGGGTGGGGGGTTGTTTTTTGTAATGAGTTTGGTGGGTTTCTTTGTTCTGGGGGTCATCCTCCTACCTTTATTAAAACTTTTATGTAGAATGACACCTTTTTGCAGGAGCAGAAATCGGTGTCTTTTCTTGCTGGGCAGAAATAATGGTGTTGAATTTTTCAACTTGCATTTGAATTCTGTTCGTAATTCTGGTTTTATATGGTGTTTCAGCTGATATGGCTTTTTGTGGTTGGCAGGGCTTGAAGCAACATGATTTGATTTGGTGGTTTTTGTCTTTTACACAATCTCGATTATTGCAGGAGGGCTCCCTGATTACATCCGTATTTTGCTTCTTTTTTTTTCCTTGGTTTTCTCATTGTTTACAATGGGAACATGTAAAGTTTGGCCATTGGTTGTCTGGGAGATGAGGTGTTTAAATGTTCTATAGTGATTATGATTTGGATTCTGGAATTGTACAGTTTTATTATTATCTTACCACAGACTCGTTCTCTGTATGTTTCAGACTCCATCTATGATTGGTTGAAATGAAATTGCAAGATCACAGCCAAAACAAGTATTGAAAACGCCTGCAGAATCCATCTGCCAACCCTCACCAAGTTGAATCAGCCGGATCGACCGATTTATGGTCACGGTATGTAAAGCTGAACCAGGTGATCCTGCTGGAAGAGGGATCTCCTTCACCCGTTCCAGATAGCAGACTACCAGAAAGGAAGGCAGGAAAATCAGTCTTCAATCTTGCATTTTGTAGTTCAGGGCTCCTCAGGTATGGGCGGAATTCTTGGATTGCAGAGAATTTTTTGAACACCCTACATAATCAAACCTTGCAATTGAAGCAAAATTCCAGGGGTTTGTGAAGGAATGAGAGTACCGCTTTTTTACTCATCATTGCTGTAATACTGTACCACCATAACTGATTGTTAAGATTGAACCTGTTAGTGGCATTCTAAGTCTGAACCAGCCACGCTAATGTTTGACAGGTGATGGTCATCAGACTGAACCAGTGATAACAAAACATCAGCCAGAGATGTCATCAAGACATGAACCAGTCACATCAAACATCAGCTGTGATGGTCAATCAACATGAACTAGTCACATCAAGCATCAGCAGTGCTGTCATCAAGGGACTGAACCAGCACATCCAAACATAAGCAGTGATGTCATCAGACTGAAACAACATCCCATCAAACATCAAGCTGTGATGTTCATCAAGATGAACCAGTCACTCAAACGTCAGCAGTGATGTCATCTAGAAGATTGAAACTGTCACATCAAACATCGCAGTGATGTCCATCAAGACTGACCCAGTAACCTCATACATCAGCGGTGATGTCATCAAGACTGACCCTGTCCCCCTCAAACATCCGCAGTGGATGTCATCAACAATGTACCCGTCACCCCATACATCAGCAGTGCTGACCCCTCCCCAGCTGCACCAGTCACATCAAACGTCAGCAGTGATGACACCCCCCCCCCCCCCCCCCCCCCCCCCCCCCCCACCCCCCCCCAAGCTTTGACCTGTCACATAAACATCAGCAGTGTTGTCATCAAAGACTGAACTGTCACATCTAAACAATCAGCAGTGATGTCATCAAGGAAGAAACAGTCACACCATACATTCAGTGTGATGTCATCAAGGACTGAACCAGTCACATCAAACTCAGCAGTGATGTCCATCAACAATGAACCAGTCACACCATACTTCAGCAGTGATTTCATCAAGATGAACCCGTCACGTCAAAACATCCAGCTTGTGATGTCATCGAGACTGAAACAGTACATCAAACATCAGCTGTGATGTCATCAAGATGAACAGTCACATCTACATAGCTTGTATGTTCATGCAAGACTGAACCAGTTACATCAGACATCTGCAGTGATATCATCAAGAATGATGCGTCACATGCAAGCCTGATGAGTGAAGCACCAACAGAGTCATGTTGATGTCGGCATGTTTCTACCGTCAGATCTGAATCCATGACAAAAGTACAGATGAGGACAGGAGCAGAACAGGCAGCTGAGAACGTTTGTAAAACTACTGTCTCAATTCAGTAGAATTTATTTTGCACTAGTTTATTATGAAAAAATACATTTGGTCAAGTTGCCTTTTTAGTCTTTTTTTTTTTTTTGTTTGCTGTCCAACCTCTACGCCACCTTAGAGGCGTGCCACCCACGCCGCTCATTCGGAACCCGTCACAGCCACAGCCGGTCGGCCCGCGACGCCCGGCACGGCACTCACAGGGGAGCAAGTCAATGTCAAGTCTTCAAGAGGCAAACCCACCGGAGGAGACGCTGCTGCTGCTGGGTCACTTCTGTTTGGTGATTCAGTGAGACGCCTGTTATGATCTAACAATAGCAGGACACCACCTACTGAGCCCCACCCTGCCCGCCCACCTAGCTTAGTGCGGGAGCTGGCGTGAGTGAGCTCTCCCTCCGGAGGGCGGCCACCACGTCCGTCCAACGACAGCCCCATGGATCGCCGATTACGGTACCCTGGACGGAACCAAACTAAGGCACCAGACTAGAGTGGGACATCGAAATTGAGGTTCACCATGAGAGCCGGGCATGAAGGCACAGAATTTGAGATTTTTTTTTTAATGTGATCGTGAGAATGAGGATGATTAAGATGATGCTACAGATTTCCATTTCGGTCATGAGACTACATCACCAGGGCTGTACCCTATGCTTCTTTCATAATATAATTCGCGTCAACCATGCCTGAGAGTACAGGCACCTGCAGTGGTGGTCAGAAAATTTGAGCACACACTCTCAGGAAAACGCATCCATTCAGTGGAATGAACACGACTGTGTTGGTCCATCTTCCCAACTGATGCTCCGCAGCAATCAACTCTGGGTAGGAAGGCTGTCGGGGCAGAAACCCACATGACTCTGATGGATTCGAACCCACGACCTCCCAGGCCGCGACGGCCGCGCGCTAACCACTTCGCACGGTGTGGTTGATTTTTAGTCTTAAGGGGAGCATCTTTAATTCAAGTCCCCCCCAAAAAAAAACAAAAATATGAAAAATAAAACGATGAAAAGCAATGCCCCCTACCCCCCCACCCTCATTGCTTCCTAACTCCTTCCCCCTCCTTTCCCCTACATCCCCCTCCTTTGGCAAATGCTGGCAGTTTCAAATTTGGGTCTGGGTTGGACTTTTTCTTTTACCTCTTAACAGAAGAAATAGTGGGTTTCTGGCATTGTTCAGACATTCTGTAGGGCCTTTTCTGAAAGCGAAATTCTGTGAGGTCTGTAACAGTGTAGGAATCATGTGCTTTCTTTAAACAAGAAGCTGATGTTGGTCACAGCCATGCGTACCAAATCAGGAACAATGGTGATGGCAATGGCTGAAATGAAGCTGACGTGATGCCGGGATATCCTGTTTGCCCCAAAGTGAGCGTGGCTGGCACATATTCCGGTACTGTTCATTCCAAACCAATCAAGCACATTGATTCATCACAGAAAGAAGAAACTCAGAAGCCTTAATG
Source organism: Conus ventricosus (assembly GCA_018398815.1). NCBI lineage: Eukaryota > Metazoa > Mollusca > Gastropoda > Neogastropoda > Conidae > Conus > Conus ventricosus. The sequence goes on from JAFLJL010016206.1 coordinate 94,892, forward strand.
ATAGCCAGAGAAATTGATGAAAAATAACGACGGATTTAAAAGTGGGGGGATAGGGCAGTGGTGTGTGTGTGTGTGTGTGGTGTGTGTGTGTGTGTGTGTTGTGTGTGAAGGCAGGAGGGAAGAAGGCATAGGCTATGATGTAGATTATGATGCTTATGTGATTTTGTTTACACGTAACTAAATGCATCAAGGGACTGCTGGAGGAGGGAAAAAAAAGAAAAAGAAAAAAAGGAAAAAAAAAAGAAAGAAAACTAGTAGTGGAATTACTTTTTTTTTTTTTGCTTTTTGGTTTTTTTGGCAGTGAAGAGGGGACAGTGTGAAGCACCAAACAATTGAGCGGTGTGGATTTCGGGCTTAGGGAAAAGATAAAAAAAAAAAAAAACAAAAAAATTGCCGCCTTTAGGTGCTCCATTGATCGATAACTGATGCCACAAAAAAAAACCCAGAAAAAAAACACACCTCAAATGCATCAACATATTCTGGATCCAGGCTGGAAAATTGGACTAAGCCATTTTTGTTCATATTATTCCAGAAGTCCATTGCCTCCCTCTCATCCCCTTACCTCAAAATCTCCTTCCTCCCATTTGTATGACACGAGTCACAGGAAGTTTGTCACTTGTCTGTAGGTCAGACACTTTAGTTTAGTCTTAACTTTCCTGAGCTCGTCAATAAGCTGAAGATGAAGATTTTCTATGCATGATGCCTTTGTAGTGAATTTTATTTTTTGTCCGTTTGACAGTCAAGTTGGTCCATTTGGCTGAAGAGTATGCTGCAGGTTAATGTTTGTTTTTTTTTCTGTGCAGGAGAGGGGACCGGAATGGCTTTAACTCGTAGAGTGCTTTAAGCGTCAGTAAACGCCGCATTAAAAATGCTTTTCCCAATGCCTATGGGCCGTTCCATGACATGCATTTTTCTTGATTTTCATTTGTTGCTATTTTTTATCAACGGACTTCAAAACTAGAGTAGTGCGTAGTAGCTTATATGTCTAGTAGTATTAAAATGATATGTAATATGACCCCACACGTGAGGGGAAAGCCCATTTATTCTCATCACTGACTGGATGCCCGCCAGCACTTCGTCTCGCTTGCAAAGATGGCGGCTTGCGGTGCACCTAGACAATTGTAGCAACCAAATTCAACGTATTTTTCAGAGCTGAGCAGGCTTGGCTATGATTTTTGGCAAAGACAATATCTTTTATTCAACGACTCACTTGACATGGGAAGGTGAGATGATGATAGTGTGGAATTGCCGACCATATTTGTCAGTTATTGAGTCGGGTGTGTGACCTCAGGTAGTGTTCAGCTGCTGTGGCGAACGAGCTAGCCTTAGTGTTTACTCTGCACTGTGTGCCAGATGGCAGTGATGTGGTAGTCGCAGCGCGAGAGGGGAGCGCGCCTGCTCGCGGCGTGGTGACACAGGGGCAGAGGAATGGTAGGGGGAAGAGGGAGTGACAGAGCGGGATGAAGTCAGCAAGGGGGCATGGTGGGGAGAGGGGGGCATTGACATGGAACTCGTACAGAGCTTACTCTCTTAGAGCCGGGGATAGGTTTGTACACTCCGAAAATATGTTACTTCCCGCTGTTATCGAGTCTTAACTCGGGCGACTCCCGCACCATTGCAGGGACTGCCCGTCCTGGTCATGTTCGTTGCGGGCGCTGTGTCGTCTGCTTTGAAAACTGAAACTAGAACTGAGCAGGATTGCCGAACGCTTGCTTGGATTTGATGGTGATACCGTGTTAGTGTAAATTAACCAATCGGGGCGTTCCTCTCCTCTTCTCGATCAGATAGAGAAGTTGCGAGAGTTTAGACGCCATATTGGATATTTTCCAAATGAAGCCTGCACCCATCTCTTTGACTTTGAATTTTGTGGAAGAAAAGTGACAAAAATATTCTGTGCATGGGAGGTGGAGAAGATCATAAGACACCGTGACTAATCCAAAGCTCAGAAGAAGAGCCCGGAAAAGGTGCGTGCAAGGGAACACCGGTTTCAAAGAGATTAGTGAAGAAGTGGCGGGGGGGGGGGGGGTGGGGGGGGGGAGATGCCCCCCTTTTTTGATATGAGGGGGGGACCTCAGACTGCCAACCATTACGCATTCGCGTAATTTATACGCCAAATGATAATTCTTACGCCTTACGCATTTAGCCAAAAATTACGCATGGAAAGTTTTCAACAACAACAACAAAACGGACGAAAAAAAGCGGCTTATGTACGAACATGACGGCGCGTGCGTTCTAACAGTAATTTCAAGAAGCGTTTCTGGTCATGCGCAGTTCGTTTCACATCTTTACATTAGCGACGTTGGCGTCTTTTTGAACTTTTTAGCACGAAAATGTCGAAACGGGAGTAGAAAGTTTTGGACAAGATGCGAAAAGAAAAAAACTTGGTCAAAAGTTCGGAAAGAATACTGAAAGTTCCTGGCATACGACCTACGGTTAAAGGTGTAAATTGTGCACGGTGTAACCTTGCGAGTCGGACTTAACAATTTTCCAATCGTGGATGGTGTGATGTGAAAGCGGTCACTTGAGTCGGCAAGACATCGATTCCTCTAACGCGCGAACAATTCTTCCAGCATCAACACTTTTTTTCAGACTGTAGACACCTCAAAAGAGGATGAAATTAGGAAAAGGGTACGCACCCCCCCAACCAAAAAAAAACCCCCCCCCCCCTCGGCACGCGCCTTGGTTCTCAGCCTCGGCTGTGTTATGCCGGGTAAAGTGGGAGTGGCAGGCAAAGCTGCTCGCGGCACGTGCTCAGTCGGCTTCACTGTGGTAATACGCGACAGGTACAGGCTCGCGATGTGAACCGTCTTTCCGTTAGGGCGTTCAGTCTTTGATCAGACCACTTGCCAGTACTCCCCCTCTCCCTTACCTTACAGCCTGCTTTGTCGGACACCTGACAGAACACCCCTACCAGCCACCCCCCCCCCAACCCCCCCCCCCTCCCCTTACCTTCCAGCCTGCATGTCAGACACCTGACAGAACACCCCTAACCAGCCCCCCCCCCCCCCCTAACCAGCCCCCCCCTCTCCCCTTACCTTCCAGCCTGCATGTCAGGACACCTGACAGAACACCCCCTAACCAGCCCCCCCTCCCCCAACCAGCCCCCCTCCCCCTCCCCAACTGCCCTACTGACACTGTCTCCACCTGCAGGTCAGGCTGCTGACAGAATACCCAGAAACCCAGCCTTCCTCCCCCCCCCCTCCCCAGCCCCCTCCCTCCCTGCCCCCACTGACACTCTCCTCCAACCTGCACAGCTTCCCTCCCCCTCCCCAACCCCCCCCCCCTCCCCACCCAACTCCAAACCTGCATGTTAGACCAGCAGTAAGATGCCATCACCAGTTCTGCCCCCACCACCCGCCCCCACCCCCACCCAACCTCCATGTCCTCGTTTTTAATGAGGATTCCTCTTTTTCTCTTTTTTTTTTGTATTCTAAATAGATCTGAAAGTGATACTAATAAATGAAATATGGTATCTGGAATTAAACAAATATTTAAATAGTACTTGCCTCCTTTTAACAAACTTACAAAGGCAGTCATTTTGTGAAATCATCTCAATTTTTGCACCTCATCTGTGATTCAGAATTCAGCAAAGTCATGTTGGTTTCTTATTTGCACTACAAACAACTGCGGGACATTTTCTCTCATTTCCAAATCTGATGGTCTGCCAAACAATAAGATCTTGGTCTTTTTTCAATGTTTGCACAATTTATCTACTCGGTCTGCAACTTCACGAACCACTGCAGCTTCGTTACAAACTTCAAAACCACAAAGTAACAAGAGCTGACAACTTGACCAAAGTCTTTCCCGAAATGAAATCATTCTACCACACACAACACACAAAGTCATGACATCCATAACAGCGGATCATGCATTAGCATATTTTTAGACCCAGCATCATGCTTTATTTTGAACCAATGATCATATCGCATTTATGATTTGACAGACATTTTTAAAAAAATTAATTAAGTACATAGTGATTCACAGCAGAGCAACACACACATACACATATTCATACACCTCGTAACTTTTTAAACTCAACTTAGCCGTGGCAATTTGTGCATTTTACAAAAATCACCACACACACACACACACACACACACACCCCACAACACACACACACACGCACACACATTCACACACACACACACACACTCAACACACTCACCTCAACCTTTAACTCAAACTTATTTGTGGGAAGCTCTGCCTGTTGTTCTTTACTGTGACAAATTACTGGTAAATGTTGAGTTTTAGAGTGGTTAGCCTGGCGTTTGCTTGGTGGTTATGACGAGGTGAGGGGTATAGAGATGGATTAGTTTCAGTGTGTTTGTGTGTGGAAGGAAAGTGGAGGGGAATTGGAGTGAGAAGGGGTGGGGAACAAGAGACATGCATGTCAGAGTGTTTTGTGTCTGAGTTCAGATATACAGAAGGGGTGGGGAGACATGCATGTCAGAGTGTTTTGTGTCAGAGTTCAGATATACAGAAGGGGTGGGGAGACATGCATGTCAGTGTGTTTTGTGTCTGAGTTCAGATATATAGAAGGGGTGGGGAGACATGCATGTCAGTGTGTTTTGTGTCTGAGTTCAGATATATAAGTTTTGGTCTTCGTCATTGTAAGTGCTTTCAGACATCAGAATGAAAAGCACTCAAGAAATAGTGTCTTATCTGGTTTATCATTTTCATTGTAATTCTTATCATTATTATTATTATTATTTTTATCATTATTATTATTATCATCATCATCATTATTTGTGGTGTTGGTTGTTTTTGTTTTGTTTTTTGAGGGGGGGGGGGGGGGGGGTTGTTTTTTGTTATGAGTTTGGTGGTTTCTTTGTTCTGGGGGTCATCCTCCACCTTTATTAAACTTTTATTGGTAGAATGACACCTTTTTGCAGGAAGGCAGAAATCGGTCGTCTTTCTTGATGTTCAAAAATTTAATTGGGTGTTGAATTTCAACTTTGCATTTGAATTCTGTCACTTAATTCTGTTTTATATGGTGTTTCAGCCCTGATATGGCTTTTGTGGTTGGCAGGGCTTGAAGCAACATGATTTGATTTGGTGGTTTCTTGTCTTTTACACAATATCGATATTGCAGAGGTCCTCCTGATACATCCGTATTTTTCTTCTTTTTTTTTTCCCTTGGTTTTTCTCATTGTTTACAATGACACATGTAAAGTTTGGCCTTTGGTTGTCTGGGAGAAGGGTGTTTAATGATTATAGTGATTATGATTTTGGATTCTGGAATTGTACAGTTTATTATTATCATTACCACAGGCAATCAATTCTCTGTCTGTTTCAGACTCCATCTATGATTGGTCTGAAATGAATTGCAAGATCACAGCCAAAACACGTCATGAAACAACCTGTCAGAATCCATCAGCCACCTCACCAAGTCTGAAGCAGACGGACTGACAGATTATGGTCAAGGTATTAAAGCTGAACCAGTTGATCCTGATGTGAAGAGGGATCTCCTTCACCAGTTCAGATAGCAGACTACCAGAAAGGAAGGCAGAAATCAGTCTTCAATCTTGCATTTGTGTTCAGGGCTCCTCTGTATGGGCGGATTCTTGGATTGCAGAGAATTTTGAACACCATAAAATAAAACCTTGCAATGAAGCATCAGGTGTGAAGGATGAGAGTACCGCTGTTTTTACTCAGTCATGCTGTAATACTGATACCACCATAACTGATGTTAAGATTGAACCTGTTAGTGGCATTAAGTGTAAACCCGCCACAGCTAATGTTGACAGTGAGTGTTCATCAGATGAATTTCAGTCACATCAAACATCAGCTGTGATGTATCAACACTGAACCAGTCACATCAAGCATCAGCAGTGATGTCATCAAGACTGAACAGCCACATCAAACTCAGCAGTGATGTCTTCAAGACTGAACAATCACATCAAACATCAGCTGTGATGTCATCAAGACTGAACCAGTCACATCAAACATCAGCAGTGATGTCATCAAGACTGAACCGTCACATCATACATCAGCTGTGATGTCATCAAGACTGAACCAGTCACATCAAACATCAGCAGTGATGTCATCAACAATGTACCAGTCACACCATACTCAGCAGTGATGTCATCAAGACTGAACCAGTCACATCAAACGTCAGCAGTGATGTCATCAAGATTGAACCTGTCACATCAAACGTCTCAGCAGTGATGTCATCAAGACTGAACTGTCACATCAAACATCAGCAGTGATGTCATCAAGACTGAACCAGTCACACCATACATCAGCTGTGATGTCATCAAGACTGAACCAGTCACATCAAACATCAGCATTGATGTCATCAACAATGAACCAGTCACACCATACATCAGCAGTGATGTCATCAAGACTGAACCATCACATCAAAACAGGCTGTGATGTCATCAAGACTGAACCAGTCACATCAAACATCAGCTGTGATGTCATCAAGACTGAACCAGTCACATCATACATCAGCTGTGATATCATCAAGACTAAACCCAGTTACATCAGACATCAGCAGTGATGTCATCAAGAATGATGCTGTCACAGCAAGCCTCATGAGTGAAGCACCAACCGACGTCATGGTGATGGCGGCATGTTATACCGTCAGATCTGAATCCATGACAATTTACAGATGAGGACAGGAGCAGACAAGCAGTGATGAAACAGGTTTGTAAAACTACTGTCTCCATTTCAGTAGAATTTATTTTGCACTAGTTTATTATGAAAAATAAATTTGGTCAAGTTGCTTTTTAGTCTCTTTTTTTTTTTTTTTTTTTTGCTGTCCCAACCTCTACGCCACCTCAGAGGCAGTGCCCCCACGCCGCTCATTCGGACACCCCGTCCACAGCCACAGCCCGGTCGGCCCGCCGAAGCCCGGCCCGGCACTCCACAGGGAGCAGTCATGTCAAGTCGTCAAGAGGCAACCCACGGAGGAGACGCTGCACTGCTGCTGAGTCACTTCGGTGGTGTTCAGTGGCCCCTGTTCTGATCTAACATACGCAGGACACCACCTACTGAGCCCCCTACTGATGACAATAATTGCTTAGTCGCGGAGCTGGCGTGAGTGAGCTTTCCCTCGGAGGGTGCACCACGTCCGTCCAACGACAGCCCCCATGGACTCGCGATACGGGGACCCTGACGGAACCAAACTAAGGCCAGACGTAGAGAGGACATCGAAATTGAGGTCACCATGAGAGCAGGGCATGAACGGCACAGAATTTGAGAATTTTTTTTTTTAATGCTGATCGATGAGAATGAGGATGATTAAGATGATGCTACAGATTTCCATTTCGGTCTGAGACTACATGACAGGGCTGTGCTCTATGCTTCCTTTCATAATATATCTCGGCGTCAACCAGGCCTGAGAGATACAGGCACTGCGTGTTGGTCAGAAAATTTGAGCAACACTCTCAGAAAAACGCATCCATTCAGTGGATGAAACTCGACTGCGTGGTCCCAATCTTCCCAACTGAGTCCGCAGCAAACTCAACTTGGGTAGGAGCCTGTCAGGGCAGAAAAACCCACATGACTCTGATGGGATTCGAACCCACGACCTCCCAGCCGCGGAGGCCGCGACGCTAACCACTTCGCCACGGTGGCTGGTTTGATTTTTTAGTCTTAATGGAGCATCTTTAATTCAAGTCCCCCCCAAAAAAAACAAATATGAAAATTAAAACGATGAAAAGCAATGCCCCCCCCCCCCCTCATTGCTTCCTACTCCCTTCCCCCCTCCTTTCCCCCTACCATCCCCCTCCCTTTTGCAAATGCTGGCAGTTTCAAATTTGGGTCTGAGTTGACTTTTTCTTTTTACCTCTTAACAGAAGAAATATGTGGGTTTCTGGCATGTTCAGACATTCTGTAGGGCCTTTTTTCTGAAAGCGAAATTCTGTGAGGTGCTGTAACAGTGTAGGAATCATGGCTTTCTTTAAACAAGAAGATGATGTGGTCACAGCCATGGAGTACCAATCAGGAACAAATGGTGATGGCAATGGCTGAATGAAGCTGACAGTGATGGCAGTGATTATCTGTTTGCCCCAAAGTGAGCGTGGCTGGCACATATGCCTGTACTGTTCATTCAAAAACAATCACCTGCACAGTGATTCACAGAAAGAAGAAATCAGAAGCCTTCTTGATTAGCCAGAGAATGATGAAAAATAAAAGATGGATTAAAAGTGGGGAATAGGGCAGTGGTGTGTGTGTGTGTGTGTGTGTGTGTGTGTGTGGTGTGTGTGTGTGTGTGTGTGTGTGTGTGTGTGTGAAGGCATGAGGGAAGAAGCATAGCTATGATGTAGATTATGATGCTTATGTGATTTTGTTTACACAGTAACTAAATGGATCAAGGGACTGCTTGGAGGAGGGAAAAAAAAGAAAGAAAAGAAAAAAAGGAAAAAAAAAAAGAAAGAAAACTAGTAGTGGAAATTACTTTTGTTTTTTTTTGCTTTTTGTTTTTTTTGGCAGATGAAGAGGACAGTGTGAAGCACCAAAAAATGAAGAGGTGGATTTCGGCCTATGGGGAGAAAAAAAAAAAAAAAAAAAAATTTGCCGCCTTAGGTGCTCCATTGATCGATAAATGATGCCACAAAAAAAAAAAAAAAAACCCTAAATGCATCAACAATATTCTGGATCCTGGGAAAATTGGACTAAGCCCTTTTTGTTCATATTATTACAGAAGTCTATTGCCTCCCTCTCCATCCCCTACCTCAAAATCTCCTTCCCTCCCATTTGTATGACAAGATCACAGGAACGTTTGTCACTGTGTCTGTAGGTCAGACACTTTAGTTTAGTCCTTATCTTTCCTGAGCTCGTCAAATAAGCTGAAGACTTTTCTATGCATGATGCCTGTAGTGAATTTTATTTTTGTCCGTTTGACAGTAAAGTTGGTCCATTTGGCCTGAGAAAGTATGTGCAGGTAAGTTTGGTTTTTTTTCTGTGCAGGAGAGGTGACCAGAATGGGTATTTTAAATCGTTAGAGTGCCTTTAAGCCGTCAGCTAACGCGCATTAAAAATGCTTTTCCCAATGCCTATGGGCCGTCCACTGACTGCATTTTCTTGAATTTTCATTTGTTGCTATTTTTATCAACGGACTCAAATAGAGTGTGCGTAGTAAGCCTTATATGTTGTAGTTTAAATGATATGTAAATGACCACACGTGAGGGGAAAGCCATTTTTCTCATCATGACTGGATGACCGCCAGCACTTGTCTCGCTTGGGAAAGATGGCGGTGCAACCTTGACAATCGTAGCAACCAAATCAACGTATTACAGAGTGAGCAGGCTCTGCTAATGATTTTGGCAAAGGACAATAATCTTTTATTCAACGCTCCTCGAACATGAAGGTGAGATGATGATGGATGGAATTGCCGCATATTTGTCAGTTATTGAGTCGGGCTGTGTGACCTCAGTGTGTTCAGCTGACTGTGTCGAACGAGCTAGCCCAGTGTGTACTCTGCACTGTGTGCCAGTGGCCCGTGACGTGATAGTCAGCGCGAGAGGGGAGCGCTCCTGCTCGCGGCATGACACAGGGCAGAGGGAAAAGGGAGGGGAAGAGGAGGAGTGACAGAGAGGGTTGAAGTCCAGCAAGGGGCATGGTGGGGAGAGGGGGGCGTGGTCATGGACTCAGAGCTTACTCTAGAGCGCGGGATTTGTACAATCCCCGAAAATTGTTTCCTTCCCGCTGTTATCGAGTTTAACTCGGGCAGACTCCCGCACCCTTGCAGGACTGCCCGTCCTGTTCACTGATCGTTGCGGAGCTCGTTTGTCGTCTGCTTGAAAACTGAAACTAGAACTGAGCAGGAGCGAACGATTGCTTGATATTTCATTGGCTGTTACAGTGTTAGTGTAAATCAACCAATCGGCGGCGTTTCATCTCCTCTTCTCGATCACCGACGAGAAGTTGCGAGAGTTTAAGACGCCATATTGGATATTTTCCAAAATGAAGCTGCACCCATCCTATTTGACTTTGACTTTCGTGGAGAAAAGTGACAAAAAAGATTCTGTGCCATGCGAGGGTGGAAAAAGTCATGAAGAAACCGTGACTACATCCAAAAACTCAGAGAAGCAGCCCGAAAAGGTGCCAGTGCAAGGGAACACCGGTTTCAAGACGATTAGCTGAAGAAGTGGCGGGGGGGGGGGGGGGGGGGGGGATGCCCCCTTTTTCTGATATGAGTGGGGGACTCAGACCTGCCAACCATTACGCATTTCGCGTTAATTTATTACGCCCAAGTGATAATTCTTACGCATTTAGCCAAAAAATTACGCATTGAAAGTTTCTACAACAACAACAAAAACGGACGAAAAATATCGGCTTATGTACAGACATGCACGGCGCCGTGCGTATAACCAGTAATCTTCAAGAAGCGTTTCCGGTCATGCGCAGTTCGTTTCACCATCTTTCCCATTCAGCGAAGTTGGCGTCTTTTTGAACTTTTAGCAACGAAAATGTCGAAACGGGGAGTAGAAAGTTTTGGACAAGATGCGAAAAAGAAAAAACTTGGTCAAAAGTTCCGAAAAGAATACTCGGAAAAGTTCCCCTGCATACGACTTCGGCTAAAGGTGTAAATTGTGCACGGTGTACCACTTGCGAGTCGGACTTCACAATTTCCAATCGCGGGATGGTGGATGTGAAGCGTCACCTTGAGTCACGGAAGCACATCGATTCCTCTAACGCGCCGAATTCTTCCAGCATCAACACTTTTTTCAGACTGTAGACACCTCAAAAGAGGATGAAATTAGGAAAAGGGTAATTGGGGCTGAAGCACTGGTGGCCGGATTTTTCGTCGAGCACAACATCGCTCTTAGCGCAGCCGACCATGCATCCCAGCTTTTTACAGAAGCGTTCTCAGATTCGGAGATCGCCAAACAGTTCAAGAGCGGTCGAACAAAGACAACACACATTGTAAGGACCCTTCTCATGGAAGGCTTAACTGCTGCTGCATCTCGACTGCAGAATGGACCGTTTGTGTTGGGGATTGATGGAAGTCGGGAAGGGGGGAGGTGGGGGGGGGGGACAAATTCTTTCCTGCGGTGGTGCGATACTTAAAAAATGACACAATCACCACTGAGCTGATAGCCAACCCCACATGCACAGAATCATCAACAGGGGAGAACATTTTTTAGGTTATGTATTTTCTTAATTTCATGTTCCCAGTTTCTCCATCTTCAAACTCCCCCCCCCCACCTCCCTCCTCAAGTCCAAATCTTTGCCAAGTCATTACTATCAAGACAGTTGAGTTGTTAGCCTGCGCTTGTTTTTTTCCCCCACTATTAGATAAGATTGTTCGTCTATGTGTATTTGTCTGACCTTATTCAAGTTTAAAGGTTGTGCCAGTCTTGAATAAAAGTTACTTTTTGTTAGGTTTCCTTATAAAATGGGAGCAAACGTTACCACACTTGTTTACTGTTTATTGTTTACTGTTCCCTGCCTCATTTCATTTCCAATTTTTTAGGTTGTTTCTGGCGCACTATCAAGCCTTGGTGTGCCATGCCATGATGGTTTAGGGGATTTGTGTGTGTTTCCAGTGTATTCTACATTTTCATAATTTGTAGAGATTGCTTGTGACACTTAAAGAAAAGCTTGTTTTTGAAGAAAAGTAAAGTTCACAAAAATTGTGTGAACAATTTCATCACATCGTGTTTGTTTGAAAAAAGGTAAATGTCGCACTCGATTACTCTTAGCTCTCAGAAATGACACATTTCTGCCTCACTGAGCTTCAATTCTTACTCATTGGTCTCTTAGGGGGTTGGCAGGTATGGGGACTGCCCCCTTTTTGAAAACTCCTAGATTAAGCTCTGTGGACTGACCTGTCTGCTTAGAGTGTGAGCATCTTGATAGACTTCTAAACTGTTTCACTTTCATTTACAGGTGTAGTGTGACAATACAAACTTTATTTTCAACTTTTTTGCTTTGTGTTCTTGTTTGGATGTGAGATGTAGTGGTAAATACATATATGTTTTTGATCATGCAAAAAAATCTATCCAAATCTAAATGCCTAAATACCAGCCGCCGTGGCAAAGTGGTTAGCGTCGCGGACTCCCGGCTGGGAGGTCGTGGGATCGAATCCCATCAGAGTCATGTGGGTTTTTCTGCCCCGACCGGCTCCTACCAGAGTTGAGTTTGCTGCGGACTCAGTTGGGAAGACTGGGACCACACAGTCGAGTTTCATCCACTTAATGGATGCGTTTCTGAGTGTGTTGCTCAAATTTCCTGACCAACACTGCAGGTGCCTGTATCTCTCGGGCCCGGTTGACGCCGGAATATATTATGAAAGGAAGCGTAGAGTACAGCCCTGTCATGTAGTCTCAGACCGAAATGGAAATCCGTAGCATTATCTTAATCATCCTCATTCTCATCGATCAGCATTAAAAAAAAATGTCTCAAATTCTGTTGCCCTTCATGCCTGCTCTCATGGTGACCTCAGTTTCGATGTCCTCTCCACGTCTGTGGTCTTGGTTTTGTTCCGTAGGGGTCACCGGTATCGACGAGTCCATGGGGGCTGTCGTTGGACGGACGTCGTGGCGCCCTCTGGAGGGAGAGCTCACTCACGCCGGCTCTGCGACTTCTTCTTCTTCTTCGTCGATCACCACGTTAGATGGATACACCAGTCTGCCTCGCAAACGCTGCCGTCCTCTCCAGGGCTGCCTGGCCGCCATGCAGCTTCTCGTTCAGGGCCTTTGCCTCAGGCCACGTTTCGTTCCTCAGGGCGTCATGCAGATGGCAGTGCTGCAGGAGATGTTCGGTTGTCATAGCAGCTGTATGGCATGGGCACATCTCTGACTGTCCGATCTTCATCTTGTTATACAGGTGAGCGTTCAGCCTGTTGTGACCCGTCCTGAGCCTCAAGATGATGACCTGGTCAGCCCTGCTCAGGCTGTGGTAGCTGTCATTTTTGTTGTATGCCGGATGCCGCTGAGACCATTTCTTTTGGACAATGCTCCTGACGATGGTTTTTTCGTCCTTGTATGACACGGAAGTGTCTGTCTGGTCCAGCTTTCCGCCCTCCTTGGCCAGAGCATCGGCAATCTCGTTTCCCTGTACCCGCAGTGTGCAGGGATCCACTGTAGGGTAAGATTTGCGCTCTTTGCTAGTATTGCCAGGGTGCCAGACAGCTTGTCCAGTTCTTTTGATTTTGGGTTTTGCAGAGCCTGTAGAACAGAGAGGGCGTCTGTGAAGATGACGATATTGTCATGGGTCCTGTTGTGGTTCCTGGTGAGCCTCTCTGCTGCTTTCTTCAGAGCATCTGCTTCTGCCCTGAAGTTTGTGGAGAACTTTCCCGTCGCAATGGCGCATCGCTCTTCACCATCCGTGTACGTGATATACACGCCTCCGCCTCCGTCTCTGGTTGCTTCAGTGGCAGAGCCATCAGTGTATGCATGTGTCCATTGATCAGACGGGTAGTTTGCTTGGATATGAGCTAGTGTCAGGGCCCTCCTAGCTAGGTCTGCCTGTGTCCCTTGTTGCATACTCCTGGGATAGTAGTCTGGAGGATGGGGTAGGCTTCTTTCTTCCAAGCTGGAATGGTGGTGTTCTTTGGCAATGGGCTTGCCGTGTGCTCCAGCAGTTCAGGGTTCCTTCTCTCACGTATTCTGCTTTCGTGGATGAAGCTGGACCTTTTCAGGCGTCCTTTGGTGGGCTTTTCCATTCTGTTGTTCATTGGGTGGCTCTCCAGTCTTTTGTACTGGCTGCCTGTGTCATGACCTTGATATCTCTTCTGTCCTCCATGCTGTGCAGGCCTGTGACTGTTTCCAGCTCTTTGATCGGTGTCGTCCTCATGGCTCCGGTCATGATCCTCATTGCCTGGAATATATTATGAAAGGAAGCGTAGAGTACAGCCTGTCATGTAGTCTCAGACCGAAATGGAAATCCGTAGCATTATCTTAATCATCCTCATTCTCATCGATCAGCATTAAAAAAAAATGTCTCAAATTCTGTTGCCCTTCATGCCCTGCTCTCATGGTGACCTCAGTTTCGATGTCCTCTCCACGTCTGTGGTCTTGGTTTTGTTCCGTAGGGGTCACCGGTTATCGACAAGTCCATGGGGGCTGTCGTTGGACGGACGTCGTGGCGCCCTCTGGAGGGAGAGCTCACTCACGCGGCTCTGCGACTAAGCAATTATTGTCGTCAGTAGGGGGCTTAGTAGGTGGTGTCCTGCGTATGTTAGATCAGAACAGGCGCCACTGAACACCACCGAAGTGACTCAGCAGCAGTGCAGTGTCTCCTCCGGTGGGTTGCCTCTTGACGACTTGACATTGACTGCTCCCTGTGGATTGCCGGTGCCGGGGCTGCGGCGGGCCCGACCGGGCTGTGGCTGTGGGCGGGGTGTCGGAATGAGCGGCGTGGGTGCACTACCTCTGTGGTGGCGCAGAGGTTGGGACAGCAAAAAAAAAAAAAAAAATTAAATGCCTAAATACTTTTGTATTATCAAAATTAAAACAAAAGAAGCCCAGATTCAAATCTTCATTCAGTTTCCTTCAAAAATTATATATAATATTATTTCATTTTAATATCTTTTGTAGTTTCTGAGCTAGAATTTTTTGTTAATTATTACCCCAAATCATTAGATTCCCTTGCACTGGGAAAGCCTTTGGTTGTATATTTTCAGGCAGTGAACGGGTATTAAAAATCAAGGAAATCAGTCTCTGCTGAGGGGGGGGGGAATAGGGAAGGGGGAAAAGGGAGCTCCCCTCTGTGCCCCCTCTCCTCCTTCCTCCCCCACTCCCTCTTCCTGTCCGCCCCCCTTCCCATCCTCCCCCCCCCCCCCCCTTCCCTTCCTTCACCCGAACCCTCTGTAGTCCCCGGGGTTTTGGGGAATACTATCACTGGCTTTGAGAGCTGAAACTAGCAGCTCATTGAAACCCATTTGTCAGTTTTACTTCAATATCCTTGAAGCTTTGATCCCTTCACATCAGTGCACTGCAGTGGCTTTGCTTTCTTTAACTTTTCTTTGTGTGTTACCCTGGATTTTGGATAAGACTTTCTGATAAAAGGATGGGAGTGATGATCATTAACGGTCAATTTGTTGATGGTAGTGATGTAACATAAATTATGACACTGATAATAAAAGTAATATTTCTGTTTGTACAGGAAGATGACAAACCTGTGTCTTCCACTTGTCAAGCTCAGGTCAGCTCAGAAAGCAGTGGTTTGGGGGGTGTGTTCAGTACAACTGTGACATCAGTAGGAAAGGTGAAGGTGAAACCAAGAAAAAAAAAAACTGTTCACTTGTGATGTGTGCAGAAGATTTTTTACGCAGGCTGGTAATCTGAAGCACACAAGATGATCCACATAGGTCAAAAACCATTTTCATGTAACGTAGCAGTAAGATTTTTTACACAGGCTGGTAATCTGAAGACACACAAGATGATCCATAGAGGCCAGAAATCCATTTTCATGCAATGTGTGAATAAGACTTCTTCATGGCTTATTATTTAAAGAAAACAAATTGCTCCATACTGGTGAGAATTTTCATGTGATGGTGTGCAGAAAGACTTTTACATGGGCATGTAACCTGAAGACACATAAGGTGATCCATACTGATCAGAAATTTTCATGTGATGTGTGCAGTAAGACTTTTACAGAGGCAGATAATTGAAAAAAACACAAAAGGATCCATACTGGTCAGAAAGTATTTCGTGCGATGTGTGCAGTAAGAGTTTCACATGGGCAAGTGGTCTGAAGAGACACAAGATGATCCATACTGGTGAGAAATTATTTTCATTTTGATGTGTGCAGTAAGAGTTTTACATTGGCAGGTCATCTGAAGAGACACAAGATGATCCATATGGTGAGAAATTATTTTTACGTGAGTGTGCAGTAAGAGTTTTAAAACAGGCAGGGCTTCTGAAGACACACAAGATGATCCATATGGTGAGAAATTATTTTTTATGTGAGTGTGCAGTAAGAGTTTTACACGGGGTGGTGACCTGAAGAGACACAAGATGATCCATACTGGTGAGAAATTATTTTTATGTGATGTGTGCAGTAAGAGTTTTACACGGGCAAGTCATCTGAAGACACACAAGATGATCCATACTGGTGAGAAATTATTTTATGTGATGTGCAGTAAGAGTTTTACACGGGCAAGTCATCTGAAGACACACAAGTGATCCATACTGGTGAAAATTATTTTCATGTGATATGTGCAGTAAGAGTTTTACCACAGGTAATGTCTTTTGAAGACACACAAGATGATCCATACTGGTGAGAAATTATTTTCATGTGATGTGTGCAGTAAAAGTTTTATACGGGCAGGTCATCTGAAGACACACAAGATGATCCATACTGGTGAGAAATTATTTTCATGTGATGTGTGCAGTAAGAGTTTTACACAGGCAAGTAGTCTGAAGAGACAAAAAGGGGATTTCCCTACTGGTGAGAAATTTATTTTCATGTGATGTGTGCAGTAAGAGTTTTACACAGGCAAGTAGTCTGAAGAGACACAAGGTGATCCCTACTGGTGAGAAAAACCATTTTCATGTGATGTGTGACATAAGACTTGTACGCAGGCAAGTAGTCTGAAGAAACAAAATGATCCATACTGGTGAGAAATTATTTTCATGCGATGTGTGCAGTAAGACTTTTAGAGTGGCAGATACTCTAAAGAGAATTCGCAATATGAATCACACGGCGCACGCATTTACAACATCTTGGCCGGCGAGGAGGGCCCGCCTATTTTTAACGAGCGCCCAACCTTCCCCTCAGTAGCACTCCCACCTCTCCCCACCCCCATCCCATCCCTCTCGCATTCCGATACACGCCCGCGGAACGGCAGCTTCACTGTGGTGAGGTACACGCTGTGCCGATCGGAATGTGTAATGCTGGTCTCCACTTTCCACTTGTACTGCTGTGTCAGCCCTGGTATCGCCCTTTGTGGTCAGCTTTGCTATAAACAACATTACAATTACCGTACTGCTGGACCGACAAGGCGAGAGAGAGAGAGACAGAGAGAGAGAGGAGAGCAAAACGCACGCACACGAGAGAGAGAGAGAGAGAGAGAAGACAGACAGACAGACAGACAAAGAAAGAGACAGATAGAGGGCAAAAGAAACGCACACACACACACAACCTTGGTCTAATATCATTTTATGTGGAAAGACGTTAAATTGAAGACAACAACAACAACAACACACAAAACCTTTTTTAAGACACATCTTTTCCCTCGGACTGATTAATGATATTCACTTACAACGGTGCGCGTGTTTTCTAGTGTTGAACGCGCTCGTGTGTCTGTCTGCGTGTGCGAGTTTTCCGGCGGTGTGTGTGTGTGTGTGTGTTTTGAATAGGAATTATAATTTTATCATGTTTATCCTTTTACATTACATTACATTACGTTACACACACCACACACACACACACACACACACACACACACACAGAGAGAGAGACAGAGATTTAATACTTACGGTAATACTTACGCTTACTGTTTGCTGTCCTCAAAACGTTGTCAAGCCCATTCACCAGACGCAGACGTAAACACACATTACTAGCCAACACAATTTGTTTTGCGTGTTTCATGCTTTTTTTTTTGCTGTGAGTATGTAACATGCTTAATTTCCACATAAACATGAACAGATTTTGGTGTGCATGTTTCATGCTTTTTTACGCTACTTTGTAACAGCTCAGTTTTTACACACACACACACACACCCCCAACACACACACACACACACACGACCTGGTGTGGGAGAGAGAGGGGAAAAAATGGAGATAGAGAATAAAAGCAAGCGAGGGGGGCAAAAGAAAGAGTGGGGGGGAAGGGGGGAGGGAAGCAAGACAGGAAAGGAAAACAGGAATTTTGTATTTCACGGTTGTCGCCCACGCGGTGTTAAACCGACACAGACATGACGTAGACACGGAGAGGCTTACAGAGCGGAAAACAAGCAGGGTTTATTACTTTAAAACCACATCACGTTACCCTTTCCCCGGGGCCCTGTTCCCGGTTAGGACTTTGAAAATTTAAATACTGAAATAAAAATTTTCCTGATAAAAATTGTAAAAGGGGACAACAAACCCCAAAACCTGAATTTAATTTTTTAATATTGCAACAAACCCCAAAATGCACAAATTTTACTTTCTCAAAGAAGGAAACGTTTTCCAGTCACCGCACTGAGGTTTTTAGTTTTTTTAAAGATCGGGACAAAATTTGATATCCTGTTATTCTTTTACAACTAAATTTTGAACCGGAAACCACCAAAATAAAGAACAAAAGTACCAAAACACACCGAAATTCGCATTTTTTGCACAAATTCCCCACAGAGAACACCAAGCGAAACAATGGGGGGTCGCTCGTCCCTTTTCCCCTGCTGCTGAAAAGTGCGATGCGGGTCGGGTGTGCGCGTTCAGGGCTGATTGGTTAAACGGAGCCTTTTTTTTAGTTTTGCCAGTGAAATAACAAGTCTTGCTCACATGAGCGTAAACAAACGGGGGTTCGTGCGCTGCAAGCTGGTCGAAATCATTTGAAACAGTGGTGCATAGGGTTACACACTTTAGGACCAAAAGAGACGCAAAAACCCATCAACAAAATATTTGCAGGGTTTTGGGGGGGAATAAACTTACACAAGAAAGTTGCGTAGAAAATAAGATTGCAACCCTGAATGATTGTGCTGAAAGCTAGTACAGGAAAAAACAAAGATTGCAAGAAGTCAGGTAAAAAAAATTGTTTTTGCTGTGTTCTGTGCTTTAATTAACTCAAACCTTTGACTCCGGGTTTTCCCAATGTGTAATTTGAGTCACATCCAGTATTTTCCATTGAATTTTTAAAAAATTATTTTTTTTCTGTAAAAAGATTTGCTTATTTCTGATCTTTTAAAAATATAAATACATTTACCTGATTTATACTTAATATATTTACATACCTTTTAATTTCAATTAATAATCAAAAAAACAATCAGACAGGGTTCTGCTAAAACCCTAGCTCATATTTTGAAGGGGAAAGTTTAAAAGCCTTTTAATTCTATAGCAAAAAGACATAAAAGGAGGGACACGGGTTAGAGATTCTTTGCAGTGATGTATGCGTAAGACATTTTAGTAATTACCGGGTGTGAATGGATATCCATCCACAGTAAGACTTTTGGGGAAACAGGTTACTTGAAAAGACACAAGATTATCACTTTGGGTCAAAAAATCAGTACTGGTGTGCCAACCAAAAATTATAAGGCGGTTCTGGAAGAAATTAAAAGATGTCTTACATCAAAATCAAGGCATTGTTGGGTGC
Source organism: Conus ventricosus (assembly GCA_018398815.1). Classification (NCBI taxonomy): domain Eukaryota; kingdom Metazoa; phylum Mollusca; class Gastropoda; order Neogastropoda; family Conidae; genus Conus; species Conus ventricosus. The sequence goes on from JAFLJL010016206.1 coordinate 114,080, forward strand.
GAAAAGAACTGTGCTTAAGCAATATTTTTTTCTCCTATTCAATAACATGAAAACAAAGACAAACAGGATCCTACGACTGAAACAAATTTTGTGTACTCGAGGACTTTAAAAAAGGCAGTAAAAGGAACACACACACACACACACACAAACACACAAACACACCCACACCTCACACACACACACAGACCAGTACAAATTTGTCTAAAATTGGTTTTTTGCAATTGTGCAGTATGAGTTAAACATGTTTTGCTCAAGAGATGAATGTCATTATTGAGTGATAAATTTAACTTACTTGAAATCAAAAGAATAAGGAAAAAGGCGAGAGAAAAAAGAAGAAAAGGAAATCACAGGAGGGTTAGGGGAAAAAGTTTTAGGGGGGGAGACACGAAAGGGAAAAAAATTAGTTTAAAGGAGAGGGGAACAGGGGGGGGGCGGGCGGGGGGGAGGGAAATTAGTAAAAACACTATGTTTAATCTGGGAAAAACCCAGTAAAAAAAAAAAATTTTGGTTTTTCAAGTTGTTTTTTTGGGGGGGATGTATTTTTTGACATTTTTTTTTGACAAAACTGTTGAAAATTTTTTTGGGGTTGGCTTTTTTTTTGCGAAAATGTCAAAACTATAAATGGTTTGGTTAAAACGTTGTCTCCTTTATAAGGGAAAAAAATGTAAAGGTTGTTTTGGTTGTTTTTTTTTTTGGGTTTCAGAAAACCCAAAAAAAAAAATTGTGGAATATGAAATTTTCTAACCTTTTTTTTTGAATAAATGAAAGAGATTGTTCTATTGGGAAGTAATTTCACAAAACTTTGGGGGGCTTAAAGTTTAAAACCATGCTTTTAATTGAGAATTTTTGTTTAAATTTTTGTATTTGTTAAGAATTTAAACTTTTAAAATGTTTGTTTATCTTAAGGTTTTAAAAAGTAACTTTTCCATCAAGAAAATGCCTTTTATAGTGTAAAAACCCTCTTAAAAAAAAAAAAAAAAAAACCAAAAAAAAAAAAAAAAAAAAAAAAAAAAAAAAAAAAAAAAAAAAATTTTTTTTTTTCCTTTTTTTTTTACCGTGGTTAACCCCATAATGGTCATTTTTTCACTACCCCGGTTGCCCCCCCCCCCTCTTTCCCCCCAGGGGCCCCCCCATCCACAACGGGCCTTGGCCGTCCTGTTTGGGGACCCCGATGGCAAATTTCCCGGGAAGCAGTGCTTTTTAAAAGGGCCCAAAGACAAAGTCTTTGGGGGTTTCACGGGTGGTTGTGGGGCATGTGTAGACTTTTTGTGTTACGGGATAGTTGGGGGTTACTGGGGCTGAGCCCCGTGGGGTGTACTTTGCTTATTTCCCCTTGGGGGGTTTCACGGGCTGGGTCCACTGTGGGGTTCATTTGCTGATCACTGTGGGGGTTTTATTGGTTTTGAAAACGTCCCGGCAAAACCCCCAAAATTTAAAATAAGCAAAAAACTTTGCAGGACCTTGGGAGGATATCTTCCCAAATTATAAGGCCCCTGAAGGAACCCCAACCAAAAAACTCCCAAAAAAAGGAAAACTTGGGGTTTTTAAACATAAATGTTTTGGTTTCAGCTTTTTTTTAGTTGGGTAGGGGAAGAACCGGGGGAGTCCCCCCTTTTTTTACAATTTCCCCTTTGGGGGGGAAAAAATCTTTTTATTTGAGGAAAAATTTTAAAAAAAAAAAAAACCAAAATTTTTTAAAAAGGGAAAAACAAACCCCTAAAAGGTACTGGGGTTTTAAAAAAAGCCTTAAAAAATTTAAACCAGCACTGGCATTCCGCAGGGACGGTCGGTGTAAATTTTTTATGAGGCAGTCCCCCAAGAGGACACACAGTCACTTTGGTGGTGTTCACGGGTTTGCTGAGGTTAAATGGGGTGGGTTCATGGTGCTTTTTCATGTGGTGGGTTCACGGGTGTGAGTCACTGTGGTGGTGTTCACGGGTGCTGAGTCATGTGGTGGTGTTCATTGGGCTTTTTTCATGTGGTGGTGTTCACTGGGCTGGGTCACTGTGGTGGTGTTCACTGGTGTGAGTCACTGTGGGGGTTTTCCCACGGGTTGCCTGTTTTTTTTTCCAAAAGTAGCGGGGGAACCCCAAACCCCACAAAGCCCCAAACTAACGAAAAAAATCCCTTTAGACAGGATTTCAGTGTGGGAGGTCATCACCTTCTGGAGGGGTCCCCAAACCCCCTTTCCCGTGTGGCCCCATAAAACTTGCCGATACGTAACCTTAACAAACGGGGCCCAATGTGTAACAGGGGAGGGGAAAATAAAAAATTGAGGTTGTCATCAGGGTGGGGTGTGAAGGGAAATAAAACGTGAGATTTTTTTAAACGTGATTGATCAGAGAAGTTTGATGTTGGCAGTCCATTCGGGTTTCTGGACTGCATGGAGGTTTTTGTACTTATGCTTACTTTCATAATGTATCTGCCCCCCAAACCAAAGGGCTGAGAAATACAGGCCCCTGCTATTTGGTTACAAAAATTTGGACGCACTCACTGTGCCCGGATCTAAAAAATTTGGAAAATTTAAAAATTTGATTGTGCAGTTCAACCCCTCCATTTTAAAAACCTATAGAAAAATAAACTGTTTGCGGGAAAGCCAAATAATGAGGAGGAAAAATCTTAAAAAATTATAAATGGCTCTAAAGGGGAATCAAAACCAAAAGCCTCCCACCGGGAAATCTGTTGTTAAACATAGTTTTTGGTCAGGGTTGGTGGGGAGAGAAAGTCTTTTTTACAATCTGCATTCTAAAGAGGAATAAAAAATTTAAGAACACATGTACTGAAAGCCTATTTTAAACAATCAGTTGTGGGTGAATGGCATTTTTCGAATTTGGGGCAGCCCAAAATTGACTTTGAAAGTAAAGAGTGAAAACTTTAAAAAATTTAGATTTTTGTTTATTTCCTGATTCAGTTTTTTTAAGGTGCATAGGCCAATTGCAAGATTTAAATTGCAGAGAGAAAGAGAGAGAGGGGGGGGGGAAGAGAGGAGGGGTGTGTGTGTTGTGTTTTGGTGTGTGTGTGAGGTGGTGTGTGTGTGTTTGAGAGAGAGAGGGGAAGAGGAGAAAGCAAGTTAATCTTTACCGTGTTTTCCTGGGTTTTTCAGGGCCCCAGTGACTCGAGGGAAACATTATATCGTATGAATGGAGGGTTTATTTTTCAAAAAATTTTTGGAAACCCCCTTAAATTGATCTTATTTGGGGTTTGGTCCTAAAAATTTCATGTATGGGCACAATCGATTATCAGCGAAATTTTAAACCCCTTTTAAACCCGAGGCCCTATGTATTTAATGGGTCGCCCCATGCCCCATGCCTTTGGGTTTGAGGAAAAAAGTTGTTGAAATTACCCTGATCTAAATGGGAAAGCAATGGGGAAAAACCCTTAAAAATGTGCGGATCTTAGGTGCCCGCCCGATCGGGGCTGGGGTTGTAAAAAGGTCATCCGGAAAAATTTTTAAAGAAAAAACCGGGGGCCCTTTTGCTTGGCGATAAACCTGAATGTAATTTAATGAAAGGATCATGGGGTTTTTCACCAGTCAAACTCCCCGCAGGGGTTTTATTTCACCCCCCCTTGTTTTTTTTTGAAATTTCACCTGCTGGACCGCCCCAGGAAATTTTTTTGGTTTTTTCCCTTTTTCCCCTAGGTCCCTGTCTGAAAAAAAGGACCCATACCCCTTGGTAGGGGAAAAAACTGTTTTGGAAAAGTGATGCTTGCAGTGCAATGTGCATGGAGGGGATTGTGACTTTAGAGAAAGGTGGATTGTTGACATGCAGGGGGATGCCCGCCCTTTGAAAATTTTTTTGGGGTTTGTGAACCCGTGAGCTCACACTACTTTGGTGTGCACCCCAGTTTTCCTGTTTCACACTTGCAAAACAGTGGGGTGGGTTCAGTCATAGTGTTTTTCCCAAACCCCCTGTAAAAATTTAGGGGTTTTGTATTGGGGAGGGTAGTAGGCGAGTTCCTGCAGTAAAAAACGGTCAACCCTGGAGTGAACAACTCTGCAGTTTACATGATGTGGGAGTTAAGGGGAAATTTGGATGCCGCCCCCGGGGTTTCCCCCCTTTCCCCTCCCCCATTTTCCATCTCCCCCCCCACCTCACAGCATTCTTCATTTTTTTTAGAGTTATGGTTATTGAAGTTTTTAAAATCCTTGCCGTCAGTCCCGTCCATTTTTCCCCCCCTGTTCCCCTTCCCGCCGTTTCCCCCGTTGCTTCCCTTCTCTTCCCCCTCCTCTGTTGTATGTTTTGTTCCCCCCCCCCTCCACCCAAATTTCCCCCTGCCCACTCCTCTTTCCCTAAAATTTCTTTTTTTGAATTTTTTTTCATTTGTGTAACCCCCACACAACACTAAAACACTCCCCACCCACAACATTCATACTAATATTTGTCCGTTATTTTTATAAAAGGGAAAAGCAAAAGAAAGTTTCTGTAAATGGATATTTTTGGCATCGGGGTTATTTTGATTTGTAAGATTGACCAGTTTTTAGTGGGCCAGTACAACTGGGAAAATAGGTAAAGGATAGTAAAAATGTGTTCTTTGCATGAATGCTTTGTTTAAACCAATGCACTTTTTTTGGGGGGGAAAATCAGAAAACTTTTCATGTTGTATTACTGAGGAAAAAAATTTGGCACATAAAAAAGCTTAAAATAATTCAGGGGTTTTGTTTTGAAGTACTGTTGTCATTTGTCTTCTTTTTATGCCTGTCCGGACCGTGTTATTAGTGGATGAAATTTGGGTTTTGGGTTTATTTTGTCTCATAGGGGGGTGTTTTTGTGTTTGGTTTGTGTTGTGTGTGTGTGTGGTTTTGTGTGTGGGGGTGTGGGGTGGGGGACTTCTGTTTCCTGTTTTAGGGTCAGGCATTAAACTTACTGTCTCAGGGAAAAGCCCCTTTTTTTGTTCTTTTTATTGGTTAAACTGAAAAAAAAAACATTTTGTTGAAACAAAAAATGTTTCCCCCGAAAAAACCAGAAAGAGTGGTTTTCCAAAAAGTACCGTGTGAAAATGTTTGGGGAAAAGGGGGGCCCCGTGTGTGGTCCACCCCCTCCCCCTGGGTTTTTTAAACATTTTGGGAAAATGAACTCCCGCACTCCCCCTTTCCCCCTTCCCATTTTACCCAAATTTTTGCCTTTCATGCTTTGGTTTACTTTTATGGCTATAGATGTTTGCTGTTCATAAACACAGCATTCTACAAGATACAAGAAAGAATTGGACACTGTATGAAAAGAGTAGTTTGGGGAGAAAAAGAGAGAGAAAGAGAGTGAGTCTGTTCACAATGGCCTTTGCTGTTAGGGGACATTGTTTTTAGGATCACCTTGAGCAATGTGTGTGCGTGTGCCACCTGCGCATGCATCAGCCATGGGAATTGTCAGCGAAAACGCTGATATCCGCGGCAGTACAATTTGCTTTCCGCGAAAACGAAATTGCGTCCTCGAAAAAAAAAATCTGGGGTACAAAAAATATAAAGCACCGGTTTTAGCTGTTGCTGAACTAGTCTCGGCTGGCCTAGACCAAGTTAGACTAACGCGAGCGTTATCTCGTTCTCTGTTCTCGTTCTCGCGGAAGTTTGGGTATGGACGATCAAGACTATTGCGGAACGCGAGCGTACTGGTTTGCGTGCTGCGAACGCCTGCCTCAGTTACCCGAATCGCCAGCAACAGCAGCTATTAACTCGCGGGCAGCCCAAATTTGTGAATGTCGTGACTTTCTGCGCATGCGCAAACTTTGAACAGGCGAGTTTTCAACATGGCGTGCCTTGGTCGTGTGGTAAACTTCGGCGATCCGTTCGAAGACAAGTGCCCAAATAAATGGAAATGGGAGTGGATATTTGTAGTTGTGGAGGTGGAAATCGGAGATGTAGTAAAGAAGGAGCGCCTTGGGACGCGCTTTCGCAAGATAAATATCAGTGGAGCTGCACGGTGTATTGTCTGCAACAAAGACGTATCTTACGCCAGTCGTGGTGTTTCAACACTGACACAGTAAACAGGGGAGCTGCTTGTGTGACAGTCTTCTCAGTGACAGCAGTAAACAGGGGAGCTGCTTGTGTAACAATCTTCTCAGCAGTAAACTTCAAATACCTTCCTGTTTTCTCTTCAGAGATGCTTGCCTCAGCTCTAGAGGTAATGCCTGGTGCCAGTGTCTGTAACCAGTTTCAAGTGAATGTGTGCAGGCTTAACTTTTCTTTGTGTGTGTGTGGGGGTGTTTCTTGTTTGGTTGGTTGACCAGTTGGTTGGTTGGTTGATTGGTGATTGTTTGGATTGGTTGGGTTGGTTGATTGTTGTTTTTGTTTTTGTTTGTTTGTTTTTTGAGCCTGTGTGATCTTTGTAGTCAGCTGGAGATAAACTCGTAGAACTGAATAAAAACATTTTGTGTGAAAATTGTTTTTGTTTGTTGTTTTAATGCTAATTTACTTCATTCAGATTTCAGAGTTTTCCCTTTCAGTCAATTCCCATGCCTGATGCATATACTCGCGCATGTGTGTATGTGTGTGTAAACAAACATGAGAATATGAAATTGATTATCAGTCTGCAACATGAGAATGTGTATATGAAATTGATTATCAGTCTGCAAATTTTTTTTCAGATCACGGTGCAAAAATGAATTTTGAACTGCAACATTGTAGTCTCCATTTGAATTATTAAAACTTGAATTTGTTTTTGTTGTTTGTATGCAATCATTTCTGTTATTAAAACCAAATGAAAATTGGTGTGCTTTTTGTGTGTTTGTTGTAGTTGTGCAGGAACTGTGTATGAATGTTGATCTATCCACCCTTAAAAATTCATCTGTTCATTTATTCTCTCAATCATTCACCAAAGTACTCTTTTCACTTTCATTTATCTCTGCCTGTCTGTCTGTCTGTATATCTCTCACTCTCAATGTCTCTGTCTTCACCATGTACAACCTTCACATGCTCAGTCACATACACACATGTACATACACATACGTACATGCAGTCTACACAATCACAGGTGATTCTTTGATAGAAGATTCTAAGTGAGGAGTTCTCCATTGTTGTAGGACGGTTTTGAATGTTAATTTGGCTCAGAATTTTTTGGTTTGTTTTATTGAAGAACAAACAAAAGAATGTTGTTTCTTTTGTTGCTAAGTGTGGCAGGTTGTGGATGGGCATTTTTAACTTGACATTGTATTGCAGTTGAACAATGAATCAACTGTAGAATGCAAACCAATCCCCTTTTTGAATCTTTTTTCTGTCTTGTCTGTTGACGCCCAATTTGGATGAAAAGAAAGAGAAGCTGTGTTCTTTAAAGATGGATCCTGAATTTTTTTGCTAAAACAGTGCTGTGTTGTTCAAACGGGGAAAGTTGAAAAAACGTATTATAAAAACAAAACCCGGGCCCTACAACTACTAGCTAAATCAATCTTACATCAGAATAAAGGGTTTTTCGAAAGCCCTTTCTTAAAAATTGGGAAACATTAAGCTTTTTGTTAAAACCCATTAAACCAAAGGGGCCCAGTGTGAAGGGGGGGGGTTTTGCGTTTTACAAAATACGGGACTTGCTGCACCAAGTATCATGCACTTTGGGAAATCATTTGAACAAAAAAAAATAACCCACCCAGGGGAATTTGGTGCATCGCTGTAAATTGGGGTTCATTTATTGTGTTTTTTTTTTTTTTTTTTTTTTTTTTTTTTTAGAAAAGAGTCCCTTTTTCATCTTGTCATCTTTCAATTTCTTTGTTTTTTTAAAAATTTTGGGACTAAAAAAAAGAATCAAGGGACTGAAAACAGGGCATGCATGCGATTTGCAAAATAGTACTTAATTACTTTTTAAATTCATAAAAGTGCTTTTTTTTTCAAATGTTTGTTTGACACCCTGAGCCATTTTTTATTGAAGCTAAACCTTTAGGAAGGAAAATGTGCCTTACCCCACCGCCCGGAAAAGGGGGCCACTTCAGGGCTTTCACCACTTTAAAAAACAACCACCAGTCATTAGAAAAAAAAAAAAAAAAAAAAAAAAAAACCTTTCACACACCCTTTTAAAAATGACATCGCTGGGAAACGTCCAGAAATTTTCTTTAAAAAACTTTTTTCCCATAAAATCTTTAAATCAGATGAAAAATGTCAACTCTCTCAAAAAGTAAAGGGTTTCACTTTCAGGGGGCCCATCCTTGAACAGGATCTTCATGGACTCCCGCCGTAAAAATGTTTGTGCCTCACTCGTGCAAGCCCCAACACTCTAAAAACATGTTTCTTTTGTAGTGGCGCATGCCCGGGGAATGCACCCCCGGAGCTTTTTCCCCAACTTTTTAAACCCTTCGCCGTATGGGGGTCGATTTATGCATTTGTCCCCCCTGTACTTTTCAACACGCAGGGTTTTTTAAAGGGTGGGGAAATTTTTCCTTTAAACCAGTGAATGCCGGGTCTTTGGGTTTTACCATGCTTTGTATGGGGCTTTTTCCCTTAAACTGTCAGCGGGGCGTGATAGCCCAGGGGCGGGCACTGGGCAAATGCCGTGAAGCACCCACCAGCTTTTTGGGGCCCTTACTCATGCCCCGGGGGGAGGGGGAAAACGCGCTCCCTTTGCCTTCGCTCAACGGGAAAAGGTGTCGGATATTTTATCGCAAGTTGTTTAGAGCACAGTGCCCATCTAAAACTCCCGTTATTTGGGTTTGCACGCTGCAATTCTTTTTGAAAAACCTTGTGAAAAAGATGCCCCAGTTTTCTATCCTCCATTTTCTCTCTCTCTCTCCTCTCTCTCTCTCTCTCTCTCTCCCCTCTCCTCTCTCTCTCTCTCTCCCCCCTCCCCCCCTCTCTCTCTCCTCTCCCCCCCTTGGGTCTGTGTCTGTTTATCTTTTTCCTTTTCCCCTTTTCCTATCTTTTCTCTTCCCTTATCTGCTTTAATTATTGTTATTTTGTTTATTTTTCGTATTTTTGTTTTTGTTTATAAACCCTTTTCTTTTCCTTGTTTTGGGCATGTTTTACTTTTAAATTAAAAGGAAAAGGTTTGGGAAAGGGGAAATAGGAAAACCCTTTTTTTTCCCCAATGCCCCGCCTAAAATTTTGCGCGTTTGTACTTCGTGGGTGTGCAAAAAACCCTGCTTTCTAAGAAGGAATAATCCCTCGCCGTACGCCGGGGGTGTACGTAACCCTTTGGTTTTTGTATGGACCCAAACCCCCCCTCCCCCGAAAACCCGGGGGTGTACAGTAACCCATGGTTTTTGTGTGGGAATTTTCCCCTCGCCGTACCCGTGGGTTTTAAAGGTCCCCCATGGTTTTTGTGAAAGGAACTAAACCCCCCCGCCGTAGGGCCGTGGGTGTACAGAAACCCCAATTTGTTTTTTTCGGGAAAAAGAAACCCCCTTTTGGTACGTCTTGAAAATTTTGACTTTATGGATGAAGTTTGTACGGGTTTTCAAACGGTTTTGTCGTTTTTTGGTTTCTCGTGAATGGGGTTAGCATGGGGCAAAACGCCAGGGGGGGTTTAAAACCCCCCAACCCCCAAATTTTCGGAAAAACTGATTGTGATGTAGCAAATTTTTGTGATGGGCCCCTACTTGACCTAAAACCTGAACAAAGAAGAGCTTCTGACAGGAGAAAAGAACCCCCAACCCTAAACGGTCAGTTTTACGGGACTTTTTTGTTTTTTTGGGGGTTTTTATTCAGAAAATTTTTTTATATTGGGCCCTATTCTTTTTAAGTATATTCATAACATGTAAAAATGAAAGGGAAAAGCTTTTTTATTCATTAAATTAAGAATATTTCAACCCCAATGCTTTGATTCGGGCCCAGTTGTTTCCCCCCCCTTTCCCCGCTTTTCTGCCTTTTTCTGTTCACATTTTAGGCGTCGGGGGGTCAAACCCCCAACACCTTCCCGGGGCAAAAACCCCTTAGGGGGGGCTTTTTGCCCCTTTCTTTGGGGCCCTTTTTTCCCCATAATTGTTTTTAAAATTGGGAAAATTTAGGAAAAATTTGGTAGGTGGGTTTAAAGTGATGACTGGTGAGGGGTTGTGTATGTGGTGTGGTTGTGTGTGGGTGTGTGTGTGTGGTGGTGTGTTGTGTGTGTGTGGTGTGTTGATCCTAGGGGGGAAAACGTTCTTCCCCATTTGATGAAATAGAAAACTTTCAGCAACATCCCCATAGCTTTTTGGGCAACGGGTTGGGTAGGGTCAAGTTGTGGGGGTTTTGGGAAAAAGTACCCCAAAAATTTGGTCTACCCCCCAAAACCCCCCGGCAAAAGTTTGGCCCCAACACTACCCAAAACCCCCAGGAAACCAAACACAACACACACACACACACACACACACACGCAGTTTCATTTGCCTGTTTTTCTGCCAGGCAGGGGATAATGAGATAGCTTTTATGCGCACGCTTTTTTGTGAACAGAAAAAAATTAGGGCGTCGGGGGCGTCATTGTTGAAAAAAAGTCAACGTTTGATTCAAAAAAAATGTTTGTGTCTTTTTTTTTTTTTTGGGTTACTTGTAGGGTTTATCAATTTTTTTTCATCTTTGTTGTCGGGAAGCAAAACCTGAAAAAGAAAGGGAAACATTTTGGAATGTGGGGTTTGTGCGTTAAATGTTCAAGCAGGTTTGGGAAACTAAACCCAGTTGTCTACTCTTCTTGAGTTTTTCGTCTTTTTTTCCCTTGCCGCGTGCCCCTTTTTCTTTTTGGATGATTTTAAAGTAGCTAGGCAACGGCCCTCGAAAATCACGGTTCCCTTACTAATTATGTTTTTATTAGCCACTTCCCAGGGCATTAAAAAGGTGGGGGACTTTTAAACCCTAATTACACCCCCCGTTTCCCCGCCAACTCTATAGACTCTAGTAGATTTGTTTTTTTTACGGGGTTTTTTTACACTATAAACAAAAGTAGTTTTGTGCCCCTTTTTTTGGGTTGGGGGTTTTTTGGGCATTTTAAATGAGAAGTTTTTGGGGGATGTTTTGGATTTTTTTGTTTAATTGTGGGATTTACTAAATACCCCGGGTTTAGTTGGGATTTTATGTACCGTGTATATATAAAATTAAACCAACACGCGACATTTCATTTGGGGTGATAGCCCAGAATAGGCAAGTAATGCGGGAAGAAGAAAAGAAAAAGAAGACAACGAGAAGAAAAAATTTAATTTTGTGATTTTGCTTACACCCCAGCCACCCGGAAAGGGCCTTTTTAGCCAATCAGGGTTTGTTCCCACACTGAAGTCACCCAAAAAGAAAATTTGGGACAGCAGCAGCACGGGAAGAAGAAAAAGAAGAAGAGACAGGGGCAGGGGAAGAGCATATCTTTTCACTCAAAAACAGAGAGTTGAGGGGGGAAAAAAGAACCAGTGTAAAGGTAATATGATAGTGGAGACTTTTGAAAAAGTTTTCTTTCACGTTCAAAAATATATAGACAGGGTAGGCTGGGCAGAAAAAGGGGGAACTTTCTGTCAGTAAAACAGGCATTAAAATTCACAAATTATTATTTTTGACTAAAAAATTTAAAAGATTTCCAAAAAATTTATGTTTTTTTAATAAGCCCTTTCCCCTATCTACACAATAAAAAACAAAAACAAAAAAAAGAACCCGCTTTTTCCTAGAATCACTATGGCCGGGCCCCAAAAGCTGGAGCCCTAGCAACACCCCCCCCCGAAAGAAGATGCCGGGATTTGGGAAAAGCCTGAATGTCCCACTATATAAGAAAATAAAAGTTTGTTTCTAAGACGGAGTATGGGTGTTAAATGGGAAAAAAAGGGTCATACAACAAAACTCCACTGCCTCTTTTTGAGCAGATGAATTAATACCCTCCCGTCTTTACGGGAAAAAGTCCACGGGGTTTCAGCCCCGGTACACAGAAAAAAAGGGAAAAAGCTTGTGATGGATTTATTTTGAATAACCCTACTGTCGAGGGGAATAACATTTTTTTGAGGGCTTCTGACTTTTGGAGTGGAGGAGGGAAATGCTGGACCTACCCCACCCTGGACACGTTGATGGTGTTTACATGGTTAGGGTTAGAACTGTTGGTTTGACCTTGGGGTCGTTTACCTGGGGGGTTGGGGTGGGGGGGGGGGGGGGGGGGGGGAGGAGATTTTTTAAGGAAAGGGTTGGGGTGTTTCCACCCTTTAAATGTGGGACTTTGCTGCCCTCGCCCGATTGTGGACAGTTAAAAGTGATCGCAGGCCTAATTATCGGGACGTTTTTAAAAGCTCCAACGTTTTTTCCAAGGGGGCCAGCAGCAAGGACCGTTTTTTTTCCCATTTACAGCCCTGTGGTTCAGAATTCGGGCGTGTGTGGGGGTGTGTGTGGGGTGTGAACATTTTCCCCTGTTAAAAACATTCTGTGATCCCTGGCAAAACGTTGAAAACTTGTGAGTTTTGGCATGAGCCGAACATCCTTAAAGTGGAGCCCCCCTCCCCCACGGGTTTCTGTTTCGAGGGGCCCTTCGCCCCATTTGGCTGATCCCCGCTATTCAACTTGTGAGGAGGTGTTTTATAATTCATTTTGCATCCCGCTCATTGAAACGTACTTGAAATCTCTTGGTAAAAAACTTTAAAAAAACCTGGTTTAAAAAGAAATATGTTAAAAGATTTAAGTTTCGATCTTTTTGGGAGACTGCAAAATGATTGATTTTTGTTGGAGCAAATGTGAAAAAACAGATAAAAAGTGACTGTTCTGACGTGCCCCCAAAAAGGGCAAAAACAGTTTAAAATGGGGATATGCACACAGTAACGAAACCCTTTTGATGTATGGGAAAACTTCAAACCCTTCCCTTTCCCCTTTCCTTTCTGTTTTCATTACCCCCCAGGGGGAGAGCTGTTAACAAAGACGCCTTAGCCTGTGCTTTCCCCCCTCGGCAGTAAAGCCCTTTTAAAAATCTATTTGGGGGGTGTTTTTGCAGGTTTGGGTACTACAAAATGGTAAAGAACAATTTCTATACCCCCATAAAAATTCCTGGGGGTCCTTTAAAAAAAAACATAGTCGAGTAGTCTTTTTTCCCCCCCACAAAAATGAATTTGACATAGCCATGGGGTGGTTTTTGGGCCCGCGCTCAGCGTGATTTGGGGTGTCTTCTTCACTGAATGGAAACTCAGTATTGAAATTTTTGCTTGCATTCACGTCAGCCCCCCCCGAACTTTTGTTCCCTCTGTTTCATGCTCACAATATTTTGGGCCCCACAAGCCCACCCCATCCTTCTTTTTCAATATCCACGTGTATGCATGCGTTTAAAATTGTGTAAGTTTTTACCCCCACAAACACAGAACAAAAAACCCCACACCACACAACACACCCGTGTGGCCTAAATGAATTTTTTTTTTTGTGTGTGCGCGCGCCACGCATCAAAACGACACAACACACACAAACGGTTTAAAAAAAACAGTGTCATTCCTGACCCAAAAAAAAGGGGGAAAAAAACAATTTAAATTTACAAAACTAACACATTGGGAATTTAACCCGCAGCACAGCCAGATCCGTTTTAAAACGAGCGAAAAAGACCCCTTTTGTGTAACCATTTATGTATACACATACAACCCCAAAACACATTTTTGCATACAAAAATTTCAGGGAAGCACACACCGCACTTTGCGGCGTGCAACTTTCACACACGCGCCCCGGGGGCGCACACACACCACACACACACCATTTATCTGCCCCAAATGTTATTCAATACTTTAACTGTCCCGGCATGATACTAACCCCTGAAGGAATGAATTTTACAAAAAAAGTATATTAAATTTTTCAGCTAATTTTGTGGTGGGAGTTTTTGATGGTTTCCCGGTAAGTTTTTTAAATTTTGGGGGGAAAACGCCTACAAACCCCTGGGGTAAAAAGCCAAAGGGGGATTTGCCCCTGTGTTCGGGGGTTTTTCCCCCTGGTGGGGGAAAAAAGGGAAAATTTTTTTTTTTATTTTTTTACCTTTCCCGCATTTTTTTTTTTTTTGTAAAATTTTTTGTCTGTGGCAGTTTTTGCATAGGCATTTCTCCGAGTCGAGCCAAATTGCATTTCCGTGCCTTCAAAAAAAGGAAAAATTGCAGCGTTTTTTTTTTTTTTGCTTTAAAGGGGGGGGGTTTTTTACCCCATGTACCCCAAAGTGCACAGCGGGCCCCTGGGGGGTTTTTGGTTTATCTGTGTGGGTGCATTTTTTGGGGGCATTTTTCTGTTTGTGCGAAGAGAAAAGAGAAAAAAGAGAGAGAAGAGAGAGAAAGTGCGTGTGTTGGGCCCTGTGCATGCATGGAAAAACACACCCACAACAAAACACACACAACCCACCACACACAAAACACATATATATATATATTAAAAAAATATATAAAAAATATTATAAAATAAATTATATATATATATATAATATATATATATAATTTTAAACGAGTTAAAAAACCCCTCAGAATGCCAACCGTGTCAACCACGTAAAGGGGGCACATACCCGTCTAAAATTTGGATTTTTAAAAAAGAAGAGGTTTTAAAACCCACAAGCTTGTTTCAAACTAAAAAAACGCTTTTTCCTTGGGTATAATATATTGAGCTATGCTATATAGTAAACGCGCAAGGGCCCGCGCGGTGTGTTTTGTATTGGGAAAACATTTGAAAAATTGATCCCCTGTCGTTTGCGTTTTCCAGAATGTGAACATACCAAAGGAAATGGGTTTTTTTTTTTTTTTTTTTTTTTTTTTTAAATTTCGTAAGGGTTTCTTTGCTCATTTTGATTATGGGGTACATTGTCACACTTGGCCCGTACGCGCCCCCCAAAAGACAAAGGGAACGGAACTCGGTGGCAACCCTTTTTTGGGGGAGGAAAGGGGAATTTTTTTACCAACGCGCTCTTTTCTTTTCCGGAAACAAGGGACGGTGACGTCACACCCTAGCGTTTTGGCGCGCAAGCTTTTTAAGTTTTGGGGTGGCCCCCCACCACGGGGTACGGGTGCAAGGGTTTTTTTTTTTGGGAGTATGGGGGTTCACACCCACGACGTACTGGGACATTAATTGTTTTAAATTTTTTTCTTTGTTTATGTAAAAACGAAATAAATTTTTAGTTTATATGTAGTATAAATATTTTTGGGACAAAGAACAAGGGGATTAAGTGGGAAATTTGGGTTTAAAATTACTAGAGTTACAAAGCAAAAAACCGTGTTGGGGGATTTTTTACCCCACGGGGTAGGGAAAGGTTAACCATTAAAAAAAAAAACGTTGGGTTTTTTTTTAGTGTGAAAGGCGGAATGGAGGCTCGGGGTTTTTTCCCAAACCTGGACAAGTTTTTTTTTTCCTTTTCAAATTTTTTTTTTTTGACTAGTTTCTCATTCCCCTTTTTTTTTGGGGATATGCGTTTAAAAAAAAGCGACTTTGATTCTTCCAAGTAGAAAAAGAAAAAAAAAGGACACGAAAATTTCGAAAGCAAGGGTTTCTCGGAGAAATTGAAAAAAAAACGAATGTTTTTAATTTTTTTCCCACCGCAAGCGCTTTGAAACCCCTTTTCTTACCCCCACAGGGCCCAAAAAGTGGGGGAAGCCTTTAAATTTTTAATTTTATGAATTTATTTTGTTACGATGTGCCAAAAAATAGGGAAAACTTGCTTAGTTTGCATCCCGAGAAATTTTGGATCTCGCCTTTTCCCTCAGTAGATATTTAATAAAACCCCTTTTTTTTTTTCGGATTTTTAAAAGCCCCGGGTACACTGAAAATCTTTCGTCTTTGATTTAATGACTGTAACACCCTATTTGGCATAAATAGAGAAACGTGAGGTTTGCCCGTACTTTTTTTAGCAGTTTTTTTGCAACCCTTTGTTTTACCAATCCCTCCAGGCTAAAATTTGCATCTCTCAGTCTCTTTTAACACATACACTGTCACGCCGAGTCACCCCTTTGCACAAACAAAACAAATCTGGAGAGGGGGGAGGGAGAGAGGGAAGGGGGGGGGGGGAAAAGGGAGGGGGGTGGGGAGAGAGGAGAGAAAAGAGGGGAAAAAGAGAGAGGGGAGAGGAAAAGAGAAGAACATAAAATTTCCTTTGACTTCTTCCTTTTTTATTTGTTTAATTTTCCTATGCCTGCAGGGCTTCAACTCTTTTTTTCCCAAACCCCCTTTTCAGGGTTCGGTTTAAATTTGCTAATGCGCCCCTTGGGCATAAAAATTTTGAAAAAGGGCCCATAAAAGTTTCCCGTCAGGGGGTCCCCAAAAGGGGCAAAGATATTATGAACCCGTGCGCCAAGTATGTCCTTTTATGTTTTTGTTAAAGTCAGACAACTTATGAAAAAATAAAAATGAAAAAAGTTGAAACTTCCCCTTTTCTCATTCAATACACAGGGTTCGTGATCTCAGTTTCTGCCCCCCCCCCCCCCCCAAAAAAATGCTCCCAAAAAGGGAAAAAAAGTTGAAACCATTCAAAACATGGTGAAAGTTAGTTTAACATTACACTCGCCCCACCCCCGCGAGCCCTAACCGGTTTCAAACAAGATTTCTTCACAAAAAAAAAATTACCCGGACTATTTCAGACACCAAAAATTAACAATCCCCCGATGACAAAGGTAAGGAGAAAAAAGGGGGGGGGGGGGGGGGGGGGGGGGTAGTAGGGAAGAATTATTTAAACAGTTGACCTTTTCCCGTCCCAACAAAAATCGCACTAAAGCGTTTCGTCAATTTTTTACCAAAAAAGTCATCACGCAAAAAACAAACCCCTGACAAGGCCTACTAAGGTGGGCGTGGTTTCCTTTTAAACAAAAAGAGAAAATCCTTTAACCAACCACGATCACATACTTTATAGAACAAAGGGGTTCTCAAGCAATGGTGGGAATCCGGAAAACGCGGGTACTAAACATAGTAGGCCCATCAAAGACTGCCGGGGCCTTTTTGCTGCTCCCTCCATTTCCCTTTTCAAACCCCGCCGGGAGGGGAATTAAAAATCTGCCGGCCCGCCCGGGGCCCCGTGGGTGACAGGCTCAGGGGAGTGGGGAAAAGGGCCCGGGGCCCTGCCTGGAGCTGCACCAACACGCCCCATCAGGCACAGCAGAAATTTTCCCTTTAAAAAAAGTATGGTGTTACCAAACGTACACTATGAAAAAGGTTTTTGGGGGGAAATTTCCCCCTTTAATCGTTTTTTATTGTTTCTTTTTAATTTTCATTTAAGTGTTATAGTGTTATGGGGTGCAAAAAGCATGAGCTCTTGGGGTTTCTGTAAGTTTCATGTTGAAGACTCTTAAGATGAATTTTAAAATGCCCCAAATACTGAAAGACTGGGGGGGCTGCACCCCGAGTCAACCCGGGGGAAGGTTTTAAAAAGGTAAGCATGGGGAAAATTTCGGGAAAGGGGCCCTTTTTGGGGAGCCGGCACAGAACCGTTTTTCCCCCTTTACCCACCTCCCCCACGTGGAAGGGAGGAAGTTCCCCTTAAAGGTTTGGACGGATTTGAAAAAAGTTTGTTATTTTGTTGGGGTGTTTAAAACCTTTCCCGCCCGAGGCTCCTTTTCACATAATCAATTTAAATTTTTTTTTCAATTGAGCAGGGGATATAATTTTGGACAGTTTCTCTCTTGGGCTTTCTTGGTAAAAATCAACCATTTCGTTCCCCCCGATGCCAACAAGACCCGGAACCCAAGCAAGATTAAATGTTGTAACCGTCCGCCTTCAACTTCCTAAAAAGTTCCAAAAAAAAGTAAAAGTTCTGGATGCTGAAGGTTGCGGCCAGCTATGGCCTCCAAAGCTGACAGCGAATCCGACAGAACCAGAAAGTCCCATCTTCGAAGAATGTGAGATAATCTTCAAAGCCAGTACCGAGCAGTAAGTTCAGCAGAATAGACAGAAGCATCTGAATGAATATGTTCCAACAGTATCTGAGAAGGAGTGCCAGGGCAGTAGGCTGCACAGGCCACTCCATCTTCAGACTTGGAACGTCAGTGAAAACTTTTGACAGGATGGGAATTTGGAAGAGAGCTCAGCATACAAAGCCTTGTACGTCAGAGAGCTAGTAGACTCTTTGCGAAAAGCTGCAAGATTCGAAACGAATCTCTGGTGTGAAAAAGGTCCACGGAGGTTGATCCGGAAACTTGGAAAAATCCGACACAACTCCTAGGTCTAGACCTGCATTCCGCACATGAGGCTGCATACGCAGACCAAACGGCGGAATACATTTAGGGTTGCTTTCAAACTTACTTTGGAACGGAGGAGCAAAGACACAGTCATAGGCAGGGTTTTCTGGTTCCGAGAACAGTCGGATATAATAATTCAACGACAGTTTCAGCCTGCGGTTGGACAATGAAGGTTCACCCGCCTCTGCGTACAGGCTGTACACAGGGTGGTGCGGAATGCTCCAAGACAGAGACGAAGCCCTTGATGGTGGATAGGGTCCAAGAGTTTGAGGTAAGACGATCTTGCGGAGCCGTACACAGCACAACCGTAGTCCAGTTGGAACGGACCAGGGCTCTGTAGAGGTGCAACAAAGTTTTCTTATCAGCGCCCCAGTCGGTGTGCGCTACGACCCGCAGAATATTCAGTGCTTTCTGGCAAGAAGTTTTGAGGTTTTTGATATGGCTGAGAAAGTTGAGTTTTTGGTCAAAAATAACTCCAGGAATTTGGCTTCTTTTACAGCTGGAATGGGAGATTCTCCTACTTGAAGTTCAGGATCTGGAAAAACTGACGGAAATTATGGAAGTGAATACACTGCGTCTTTGTTGGAGAAAAGGTGAAACCGTTTTCATTCCGCCCACCGATGGATTTTATCTACGCAAAGCTGGAGCCTGCCCTGGACACTCGGGTACAGGCTTCCAGTTGCGTAGACAGCGAAATCATCCACAAACAATGAGCAGTCTGAACCCTGCTGAACTGATTTCACAATGTTGTTGATTTTAATACTAAAGAGGGCAGGAGACAGTATGCTCCCCTGTGGAACACCCAATCCTGCTCGTGGACATCAGAGAGAGTGGTGCCAACCCGGACCTGAAACTGTCGTTCTGCCAAAAAATTTTGAATAAAAGCGAAAGATGACCTCGAAAACCCAGATCGTGGGATCATGAAGTATCCCTGACTTCCAGTGGTATCGTAGCCTTCTCCAAATCAAAGAAAATTGCCACTGCATGCTGTTTGTTCAAAAGGTCCGAAGTGTAGATCCGCGAAATGCAAC
>JAFLJL010016207.1:0-2500 GCA_018398815.1 Conus ventricosus
GATCAACCGCTTCCCACACCACCACTTTTGACGCGCACGCGCGCCTTACGCACACGTTTCCAGACAGCCAGAGGAGAGTATAATAGTCCGCCACCAGCCTCTCAGCCGCCAGCCGGCAAGTCTGCCCAACTCGGCACCACCGGCGGTCGTCCTCCGCTGTGTCGTGCCGTGCTGTGCTGTGCCGTGCTGTGCCGTCCGTGCTGTGCCGTGCTGTGCTGTGCTGGATCAGGCGACGACGGCGACCGCTGATGCCGCGGCCATGCTGCAGGGTCCAGTCTGCCAGTGGTGGTGCCGAAGGGAGAGTGTGTGTCCGTGCTGGAATTGACCGTTCCCAGTCCCCGTGTCCATCATGCAGGTGAGGGGGCCGGTGTGGGGAAGGGGGAGGGGAGCGGGCGGGGGGTGAGGTAGGATTGGGCGGAGTAGGGGAAGGAGAGAGAGAGAGAGAGAGAGAGAGCGGAGGGTTCTTCGTACGGAGGGCACAGAATTTTTGCGTCATTGATTGCGTTTTAGCTCTCGGTGGGGAGTCATTAGTGTGTGTGTGTGTGTGTGTGTGTGTGTGTGTGTGTGTGTGTGTGTGTGTGTGTGTGTGTGTGTTGGTGAAGGTGGTGGTGGTGGTGGTGTGTGTGTGTGTGTGTGTGTGTGTGTGTGTGTGTGTGTGTGTGGTGGTGGTGGTGGTGGTGGTGGTGTGGTGTGTGTGTGTGTGTGTGTGTGTGTGTGTGTGTGTGTGTGTGTGTGTGTGTGTGTGTGTGTGTGTGTGTTGTTGTTGTTGTTGTTGTTGGTGGTGGTGGTGGTGTGGTGGTGGTGGTATGTGTGGTGTGTGTGTGTGTGTGGTGTGGTGTGTGTGTGTGTGTGTGTGTGTGTGTGTGTGTGTGTGTGTGGTGGTGGTGGTGGTGGTGGTGGTGTGTGTGGTGTGTGTGTGTGTGTGTGTGTGTGTTGTGTGTGTGTGTGTGTGTGAGTGTTCATTTACGTTTCTTTGTTGTGGTGAGGAAGGAAAGAGGGCTGGGGGTGGTATGGAATGTTGGAAGGGTGAGTGTCAGTGAGTGTGTGTGAGTGTATGTGGTGGGGGGTGGGGGTGGGGTGGGTGGGGGAGCAACGTTGCAGTTGTATTCAGTGCCGCTTTGTTTGTCTGTCTCTCTGTCTGTCTATCTATCCTGATCTCTCTCTCTCTCTATCTATCTATCTATCTATCATTTATCTATCTATGTATCTATCTATCTATCTATCTATCTATCTATCTATCTATCTATCTATCTATCTATCTATCTATCTATCTCGCCTGATATAGGTATCTATCTATGTAGTCATCTGTGTATATGATTAGGTATCTATCTATCTATTTATCTAACTATCTATCTATTCAAATTGCTTTATATATCTATCTTTCTGTCTTTCTATTCAATTTAGCTTTCTCTCTCTCTCTCTCTCTCTCTCTCCTCTCTCCTCTCTCTTCCTCTCTCTCTCTCTCTCCTCTCTCATCCTCTCTCTCTCTCTCTCTCTCTCCTCTCTCTATTTGTTCAATCTCGCTTTATCATTCTATTTTTCTACCTATCTATTTATTCAGTCTCTGTCTGTCTGTCTGTGTGTCTGTTTATCTCTCTCTGTCCGCCTGTCGCTTGCCCGCCTGTCTGTCTGTCTGTCTATCTCTGCCTCTGTCTCTGTCTCTGTCTCTGTCTCTCTCTCTCTCTCTCTCATCTCTCCTCTCTCTCTCCTCTCTCTCTCTCTCTCTCTCTCTTCCTCTCTCTCTCTCTCTCTCTGTGTCACCCATGGGTTTGACCAGCGCATTGGGCAAATGCGTAGGTCAGACATCTGCTATGTCGTAGCCGTCAGACCCTCCTCTTAACTGCTCAAAATCTTAGACATTAATTCATTATCATCAGCTTTAAATCATGCGCAATGTGGTCTCGAAAGTTAGGAAAGTAGCGTATATGGACTAGTCCGCCCGCAAATGACACCTTAATGAAATGAAAATGAAAGTGTCTGTGTGTCCCGTCTGTGTGTCTGTCTGTCTGTCGGGCTGTGTGTCCTCCTCAGCAACATTCTCTCTCTCTGTCTCTCTCTCTCCCCTCTCCCCTCTCTCTCTCTCTCTCTCTCTCTCTCTCTCTCTCTCTCCCCTCTCTCTCTCTCTCTCTCTCTCTCTCGTGTCATGTTTCTCTGTCTGTCTGTCTGTTTCTCTCTCTCTTTCTCTCTCTCCCCTCCCCTCTCTCTCTCTCTCTCTCTCTCTCTCTCTCCTCTCTCTCTCTCTCTCTCTCTGTCGTGGCATGTTTGGGTTTATCTGTCTATCTACACATGTATCTGTCTGTCTATCTTGTTATCTATCTATATGTTTGTCTACATAGTGTGATGTATCCGATATACCTCTAGGCCTGATAGTCTGTCTGACAATGCGATGGTCTCTCTGTACTTCTCACTGTGTCATGTACTGTGTGTCCATTGGTCTGTTTACAGACATACACTGAATGTGGTGTGTACTTCTCACTGTGTCATGTACTGTGTGTCCATT
>JAFLJL010016207.1:7500-13309 GCA_018398815.1 Conus ventricosus
TGTTGGGCTTGCTTGTGTGAAACATGTTTTTTTGAGTTTTGGGACTTGTTTAAATGTGAAACATGTTCTTTTAAGTATTGGGACTTGCTTAATGTAAAAACAGTTCTTTTAGAGTATTGGAGTTGCTTAATTAAAACTCAACGTTAAGGGAAAGCTCCGTGAAAACCTTTTTTAAGTTTCCCCACTGATTTGCCCTTTAAATTTCTGGAAGAGATAAAAACTTTTTTTTTCATCTGATCCTAATTTTACAGTTGAAATGTTTTTTTTTTTTTTTTTAAAAAATTTTTGGTGTGTTTTTTTGTTGATTTTTTAAAAGGGTTCTGTCTTTGAGTTTGTTGCGTTTTTGCGTTGTTGTTTTTGTTTTTGTTTTCTGAATGACTTTTAGTTGACTTGGCGGTTGAGCCCCCGATATGGCCCTTTTTTTGGTCGGCGGGGTGTAAGCAATATGCCTTACCTTCCCCGTCTATTCCTCTCTCTTCCTCCTCCCTTTTTCTCCCCTCTCTCTCTCTCTCCCCTTTTCCCTCCCCCCTTTTCCTCTCCTCCTTTTCTCTCCCCTCTCCCCTCCCCTCCTTGTTGTGATGGTTGTTGTGGGTTGGTGGTGTTTTTTTCTGCGTAAACACAACACACACACACACACACACACACACCCCACCACACCACCCACACACCACACACAATGAAGGGGGGGGGGGGGGGGGCGAGGGGGGAGGGTGAAAAACTAGGGTTCACGGGGAGTTTTTTTGTGACGTCAATCTTTTCGGCACTCGTCGACAGGGTTGGGGCTTGTGACGTCAGTCATCCTTGCGATCATTGACATGTTTGTTTGTTTTTTTTTCCTCCCCCCCCCGTTCTCCCCCTCCTGCCCTCCCCCCCCCCCCCTCGCCCCCCCCCCCCTCCCCCCCCCCTCCCTTCCCTTTTCCCCGCCCTTTTCTTCCCCTGCGTCCAAAATGGGTGCTGTTTTTGATACACCCTCTATACTGTGTGTGGGTGTGTGTGGGGGTGTGTGTTGGGGTGTGGTGTGGTGTGTGTTTTGTTTGGCGTGCATGTGTGTGTGTGTTGTGGTGTGGGGCCCGTAGTCTTGTGTCTGTGTATGTGACAGTCAAAATTTTTTGCTCCCTCCCAATATTTTTTTCCTCCTTCTTTTTCCCCCCCAAATTTTTCTTTCCTCTTCCTCTCTCCCCTTTTTTCTTTCTTTTTTTTTTTTCTTTTTTTTTTTTTTCTGTTTTATCTTTTTTCTTCTTTTTTGTTTTTTTTTTTCATTCTTTTTTTTCTGGTTTTTTCCCCCTTTTTTCTTCCTTCCTCCATTCTTCTTTCTTTCTTAATTATTTTTTTTCTTTTTTTCTTTCTTTCTTTCTTCTTTCTTTTTTCCCCCTTTTTATCATTCAATGGGTTGGGGGTTGTCTTTTTTTTTCTTCTCCCACCTCCCTTCTTTTTCTTTTTCTTTTTCCTCCTCCTCTTTCCCTTTTCCTCTTCCCCCCTCCTCTTCCCCCCTCCTCTTCCCCCCCTTCCTTTCCTCTTTACCTTCTTATCCGTCTTGTTTCTTCTTCTCCCTTTCTTTTTCCTCATCTTCTGACTCCCAAAAACCCCACCCGCCCACGCCGCGCGCGGCACACACACACCACACCACACACCACACACACACACACCACACACCCCCACAATACACACACAACCCCACACCACAACCCCCCCCACACACCACACACACACACACAACCTTCCCCTTCACCCTTTTTAAAACCCTTTTCGTCAAACGTTCTTGTGTTTTTTTATCTTTTAGTGGTGTTTACCCCCCTTTGATCCTTGTTCCTCTCTTCGCCTGAAATAAAAAAGTTTTTTCCCTCCAAATGTGTATCCCTGGCTGTTTGGGGGGCGTGGCCCAGGGCTCTCAGACAGGCTGGGCGGAATGGCACTCTGATGGTAAAGGGCAGACGCGGAAAGCAGACAGCCCTTCAAAGCTCAGCGCAACCCAACAACCCATACAGCCTGCGTGTTTTTTCATTTTGACGAAGTCCCGCAGTAAATGTCGTCCTGGTTGCCAAAAAGGTTTGATCAGGGGATGGGGGGTGGGGTGCCTGGTATGATTCGGGTTGTAGCTTCCAACGGTGCCAGCACGGGGAAAGTTTGTCCAAAGGAAATGGAGAAAGGGGGGGAAGGGGGGGTTGGGGGGGTGGGAGGGGTTCAAAAGGGTTTTCCCTTTTCCAAAGCCCGGGCCTTTTATTTTTTCAATATAGAAAGAAAAGGGGTGTGTTGTGTGTGTGGTTGTGTGGTGTGGTGTGTGTGTGTGTGTTGGGGTGTGTGAACAGAGAGGGAGAGAGAGAGGGGGGGGGGAGGGGGTGAGGAGCGAAAGAGGGAAGAGAGAGAAGAGAGAGAGAGAGAGAGAGATTTGAGGAGGACGGAGGAGGGAGAGGAAAAGGGGAGAGAGAGGGGGAGAGCAAAAGGGGAGTGTTTTGTGTGTGTGTGTGTGTGTGGGGTGCGCGTGCGTGCGTGCTGCGGCTGCGGCGGCGTGCGGGGGTTGTTGTGTGTGTGGTGGTTGGGTGGTGTGTGTGTGACTATTTTTCAATTTAAGGGCGGTTCGTGAGCGCCCCATATTATTTTGGGGGTCTCGTGGCGCCACACACACACACACACCACACACACACACACACACCACCACACACCCCACCCACACACCACACCCCAGCACGCACCACGACACACACACAACAAACAAAGGGGCGTGAGCATGGGGAAGGGGGTTTACGGCCAGAAAGTTGGGGTTTGGGGTCAGGTATGGCGAATCATTGACCAAGGGGGGGAACTGACCCCCGCGCTGGAACCCCCCCCCCCCCCCCCCCCCCCCCGCCCGCCCCCTCCCCCCCCCCCCCCCCCTCCGGCCTCTCGGCCACTCGCATGACCAATTCCACAACACAAAATATCGATTTGTTCCTTACGGGGTTTGAGACGACAGACAGACAGGGAGGGTGTACTCCCCTTCCAAAGATACATTTTTTTTTTATTATGATTATTTGAAATGAAATTTCCATTTTCAAAATTTTTAAATTTTCCTTCCCCCTCCGCTTTCCCCCAAATGTTGTCCCCTTATCAAAATTGGCCTTCAGAAATAAAACAAAGTAAGAATTTACACGGTCCCCTTATCAAAAATGGCCTTCAGAAATGAAAACAAAGTAAGAATTTGACAGCGGTCCACCTTAAACAAAAACTGGCCTTCAGAAATGAAAACAAAGTTAAGGAATTTGACAGGGTCCACCTTATCAAACACTGGCCTTCAGAAATGAAAACAAAGTAAAGAATTTTGACAGCGGCCCCACCTTATCAAACACGGCCTTCAGAAATAAAACAAAGTTAAGAATTTGACAGCAGTCCACTTTATCAAACACGGGGCCTTCAGAAATGAAAACAAAGTTACGAATTTGACAAACAAGTCTTGTCTTGGTGACCAATTGAAAGGCTTTTGAGTCGAGCGCCATGGATCTAGCAATGTCAGGTGACCAATTCTAAAGGCTTTGAGTGGAGCGCCATGGTTTCTAGCAGTTCAGGTGCCCAAATTTTGAAAGGCTTGAGTCAAGCGCCATGGATCCAAAAGTTCAGGGTGACCAATTCAAAGGCTTTGAGTCAAGCGCCATGGATCCAGCAGTTCAGGGTGACCAATTCAAAGGGCTTTGAGCCCAAGCGCCAGGATCTAGCAATGTCAGGCGACCAATTAAAAGGCTTTGAGTCAAGCCCATGGATCTAGCAATGTCAGGCGACCAATTTCAAGGGCTTTGAGTCAAGCGCCAGGGAAATCCAGCAGTGCCGGGTCGTTGTGGTGGTTGTCTGAGACAAGTCCCTCACACATCCACCCCCATCGGGTGCCAACGCCCATCTTCTTGTCAAATCGTAAAGCCCCCCCACCCCACCCCTCCCCACCCCCCACCCCCACCCTTTTTCCCCATCCATCTCACAAACGACAGTACAGATTTCAAATCTATGCCAACTCTCCCCTCTTTCAAAATCCCCCCCCCAACCTTTCCCCCCACAAAACCCACAAAACACAACAAACCCCTACCCCCCCCCCCCCCCCCCCCACACACACACACACACACAAAATACACACTTTCCTATCCTTAAATGTGGGGGCAATACACAGCAAAAAAAAAAAAAGGGTTAACGTCACTTTGTAGCACGTTGTCCGCCCCCCCCCCCCTCCTCCTCCTCTCCTTCCCCCCCCCCCCCCCCCCCCCCCCTCCCTAGAACAGCGAGGAGAGGGGGGGGGGGGGTACGCATTTAAAACAGAGTTCCGTCACACGCGTCCACTCCCCCTTCACTTATTGAAATGCACTCTCTCTCTCTCTCTCCACTAGATAAAAAAAAAGAAGCCAACCCGTTCCTCCTTCTCTAACACAAACCGCTAAAATCCCCCCCCCCCTCCCCCCCATCCCTCCCGCCTTCACCATATTACCACCCGCCCCGTGGCCCATCGTGCGCAAGGCCCATAAATGATGCAGGTTATGTTTAAACAGTGCTTTGTCAGTTAGCGTGTATGAGACTGAGGCTGCACACAAGCGTCCGTTCCAAACTTTCGAAAACGGCCCATTCCACTGAGGGGTGTGTGAGGTGACAAAACCCCCGCCCCCCCCCCCCCCCCCCCCCCCCCTCTTTCTCTCTTTGTGACACAAGGTCACTAAACAGAACCAGACCGGACAGTTTGCCTCTGAAAAGGGAAACCCCTGTGAACAATCACAGCTCCATAGACCACTGAGACAAACGATACTTGGGCCGAAATGCATTCATCTCAATTGATCGAACTCACACAACACCCCACACACACACACACACACACACCAACACAACACACACACACACCACGTGTGCGCCAAAACACAACACACACACACACACACAAAAACACACACACACACACAAAACACACACACACAACCCCATACACACGCACATGGTCATGCACGCAATCACGCAAGCGCCCGCGCGGGCACACACACTCTCAGCCCCACACCCACATACACACACACACACACACCCACGCGCGCACACGCACACACGCACACCCACACACACCCACCCACCCACACACACACCCCACACACACCACACACACACACCACCACACACACACACAACCACACGCACGCACGCACGCACGCACGCACGCACACACACACACACGCACGCACGCACGCACGCACGCACGCACGCACGCACGCACGCACACACACACACACACACCACACACACACACACACACACACACACACACACACACACACCTTTTTAAGTTACGTCATTGTCCGTTACGTATATGTTTTCATACGTCATTTGTGGAAAAGCACTTCATTGTGTCAGGTTTTTGTGTTTTTCAATCAGTATTCAATGTTTGAACTTCTCTCTCATTCTGTCTCTTGGAGCTACAAGTACTTTGAAGAGTACAAGCCTTAGAAAGTTATCCCTAAGCCACTATTGTGAATTGTAAGAGACCCGGGAAAAAAAAAAAATTCTTTCAAAAGACTAGTGCCAGAAAGGTGCTCCTTCCACCACTAGAAAGAGAGAAGGTGGAGGTGAAATGTGAACATAACTTTATTAGAGAAAGTTGACCAAGTCCTTCCCCTAAGGACACATATAGGGGCACACCGACCCCCCCCCCCCCCCCCCCCCAAAAATCTCGTCATAGTGGGAACGTGGCGACCAGACGTTGACTGCACCCTGCAAATGTTGGGGTAAACCTGGCTGTGGGTTTTGTAGAGGGGGGCCAGACGTTGTTTCGCCTGTCCGTCTTCGGTCGTCTTTCTGTCGTCGTCTGCTGCTATTGCTG
>JAFLJL010016207.1:14309-16809 GCA_018398815.1 Conus ventricosus
GCATGCAAGGGAACCATACACTGGTCAAAACGTTCACCAAATCCCCCCCCCCCCCCCCCCCCCCCCCGTGCACTTTTCCCCACTATTTTAGTGTTTTGAACGTGTCCACCATTTTGTCCCGTCACGTAGCACACAACAAGAGTAATGCTGGCATCTTCTCAGAACAGTCTATGGCTTCCAGACAGCTGGTTCCCTGAGAAGCCAGCGATTACGTCAGACACTGCACTTTGTGGTGACGACACCACCAGACAACAACAAGAACAACAACAACAGCAGCAACAACAGCATATCATTTCTGAGTATTCAACCGTTTAAGTGTTAGAGGCTAGATACAAACTGAGACTGACCCCAGCAAAACCCGAATAGTCTGGGTCGTCAAGATGCCGATTCTTCCAGTGTATCGCGCAGAAGACAACGGAAGATACTGGTCATCGCCATTCCAGAAAAGCCCAGTGCTCCCTGGCACCACAGCTAAGAGAAGGAAAAGGTGTGTGTGTGTGTGTGTGTGTGTGTGTGTGTGTGTGTGTGTGTGTGTGTGTGTGTGTGTGTGTGTATGTGTGTGTGTGTGTGTGTGTGTGTGTGTGTGTGTGTGTGTGTGTGTGTGTGTGTGTGTGTCAGTACAACACTATGTTAATCTGACAGTAAATGTCACTCCGAGTCCTCACAGAGACCATGGACGTGGGGAACACATGGGTCTGGAAGTGGAACAGCTCTCGGTGGCCGCCAAACACATGACGTCACATTGTCCTGACGTTCGTTCTGTGCGCCAAGTTGACATGTGACGTCACAGGTGCTGACGTTGTGTGCGCCAAGTTGACATGTGACGTCACAGGTGCTGACGTTGTGTGTGCCAAGTTGACATGTGACGTCACAGGTGCTGACGTTGTGTGTGCCAAGTTGATATATGACGTCACAGTGTGCTGACGTTGTGTGTGCCAAGTTGATATATGACGTCACAGTGTGCTGACGTTGTGTGTGCCAAGTTGATATATGACGTCACAGGTGCTGACGTTGTGTGTGCCAAGTTGAAATATGACATCACAGTGTGCTGACGTTATATGCGCCAATTTGACATGTGACGTCAAAGGTTGCTGACAATTAGTTCTGTGCCCCAAGGTGACATGTGACATCACTGGGTGTTGACGTTACCTCTGTGCCCAAGGTGACATGTGACGTCACTGGGTGTTGACGTTACCTCTGTGCCCCAAGTGACATGTGACGTCACAGGGTGCTGACGTTAGCTCTGTGTTCCAAGGTGACATGTGACGTCACAGTGTGCTGACGTTAGCTCTGTGCCCCAAGGTGACATGTGACGTCACAGGGTGCTGACGGTGCCTCTGTGTCCCAAGGTGACATGTGACGTAACATAGTGCTGACATTGCCTCTGTGCCCCAAGGTGACATGTGACGTCACAGGGTGCTGACGTTAGCTCTGTGCCCTAAGTCGACATGTGACGTCACAGAGTGCTGACGTTAGCTCTGTGCCCTAAGGTGACATGTGACGTCACAGGGTGCTGACGTTAGCTCTGTGCCCCAAGGTGACATGTGACGTCACAGGGTGCTGACATTACCTCTGTGCCCCAAGGTGACATGTGACGTCACAGGGTGCTGACGTTAGCTCTGTGCCCCAAGGTGACATATGACATCACAGTGTGCTGACGTTGCCCCTGTGTCCCAAGGTGACATATGACATAACAGGGTGCTGACGTTTCCTCTGTGTCCCAAGGTGACATGTGACATCACAGGGTGCTGACGTTAGCTCTGTGCCCCAAGGTGACATGTGACGTCACAGGGTGCTGACGTTAGCTCTGTGCCCCAAGGTGACATGTGACGTCACTGGCTGCTGACGTTACCTCAGTGCCCCAAGGTGACATGTGACGTCAATGGGTGCTGACGTTTTCTCTGTGCCCCAAGGTGACATGTGACGTCACTGGGTGCTGAGGTTACCTCTGTGCCCCAAGGTGCCATGTGACGTCACTGGGTGTTGACGTTAGCTCTGTGCCCCAAGGTGACATGTGACGTCACAGGGTGCTGACGTTAGCTCTGTGTCCCAAGGTGACATATGACGTCACAGGGTGCTGACGTTACCTCTGTGCCCCAAGGTGACATGTGACGTCACTGGGTGTTGACGTTAGCTCTGTGCCCCAAGGTGACATGTGACGTCACTGGGTGTTGACGTTACCTCTGTGCCCCAAGGTGACATGTGACGTCACAGGGTGCTGACGTTAGCTCTGTGTCCCAAGGTGACATGTGACGTCACAGTGTGCTGACGTTAGCTCTGTGCCCCAAGGTGACATGTGACGTCACAGGGTGCTGACGGTGCCTCTGTGTCCCAAGGTGACATGTGACGTAACTTAGTGCTTACATTGCCTCTGTGCCCCAAGGTGACATGTGACGTCACAGGGTGCTGACGTTAGCTCTGTGCCCTAAGTCGACATGTGACGTCACAGGGTGCTGACGTTAGCTCTGTGCCCCAAGGTGACATGTGACGTCACAGGGTG
>JAFLJL010016207.1:19309-21809 GCA_018398815.1 Conus ventricosus
AAGGAACGGAAGGAAAGAAGGTACTAGAACCCCGCAGTCAGTACGGTCTGAAATTTGCTGCTTAATCCTAACAGCCACTCGCATGGTGGGCGAGGGGAGGTGTTTGCTGAATACCTTAGTAACACCACTCAACACAGACCTGAGCATAACACAGTAAACAAACCAAATGAGGAATGTTCGCTAAAGGTCTCCTCACACGAAGCAGGTAAGAGATTACATTAACAGGGTAAACAAACGAATAGCAATTTATATCTTCATCCTTCCCTCACTCACGTTCAACATTTTCCTTTCTTAGGAACTGAACTAATACAGCAACCATGCTTTATAATCTGCCACCACAATTGCAAATAATCATAATTCAATGGCACGATTATCCCCACATTTTATGATAACATTTCAAAATAACAATTCTCCAACCACGCATCCAAATGACTAATCACGCGTACGCACGCTCGCAAACAACAAAACACTCGTTCCCCCTTGCACCCACAAACAGACGGTGGCCGAAGAATAAGAGCCCGGGCGATTGTGACAGGGAGGACGAGCGAGACCAAGCAAGTCTCAACCCTAAATCCCCCGGGTTTTCCCCATCCCCACCGACTACTCCCATCACAGATGCATTGAAAGGAGAAAAAATTTTTGGGATATAATTTTGAATGGCCAGAGAAAAATGGTCTCAAACAATATTTCTTTTATAATTTGAAACCGAAAGGAAATTGCGCAAAAGAGAAGAACTAGCCGGCTAACAAAAAAACCAACAAAACCCACGAAACTGATGCTTACCAGCTACCCGTGGTGACCCAAGAAGGTGGGGGGTCAAGCGACTCTCTGCCCTCTGTCCATCGAGAGGACCAGCAGAGCAATGCGGAAAAGATGACGTGACGTCCCTCCCCTACAGGCCGACTGCGGGGATAAGGTCCCAAAACCGTACCTTCGGCGATGTGGTAGAGAACCAAAACCGGGGCGGGCGCTCCCAGGGACATCTTCCGCTCGAGTGAAGAGCAAACCTCCCTAACCGATGGCAGCCAAAAAAGCCACCCTACGTCACAGAGTGAGAAATCCTCAAGCAAGAGGAATGCTGCACGTGCGGCAAGGGAAAAAGACAGGTGAGAGGCCGATAGGGACAGCAGTTCAAGAGAAAGGTACCAGCCACCCGTGAATCTGCAGGATGAACTGGGACGGACAGTGAAATTAGAGAGAGAGAGAGAGAAGAGAGAGAGAGAGAGAGAGAAAAGAGAGAGAGAGAGAAGAGAGAGAGAGAGAGAGAAGAGAGAGAGAAATAAACCTAACCTGAGCTGAACGACATTTAAGGTGCAAACACACCCCCAAGCCACATTAAGGGGCCGATACACGACAACAACAGCAACAATAAATAAATGAATAATTCTACCACCCTAAGATGGGCCAGTCGTCATAGGCCTCGTGACACAATGTTCTTTAAGAGTGTTGGGAACTTCCTTAAAGTGAAATATGTTTTTTTTAGAGTGTTGGGGCTTGCTTTATGTGAAACATGTTTTTTTAGAGTGTTGGGTCTTGCTTATGTGAAACATGTTCTTTTAGAGTGTTTGGGACTTGCTAATGTGAAACATGTTCTTTTAGAGTGTTGGGCTTGCTTTATGTGAAACATGTTCTTTTTTGAGTGTTGGGGCTTGCTTATGTAAACATGTTCTTTTAGAGTGTTGGGGCTTGCTTTATGTGAAACATGTTCTTTTAGAGTGTTTTTGGGGCTTGCTTAATGTGAAACATGTTCTTTAAGAGTGCTGGACTTGCTTTATGTGAAACATGTTCATTTAGAGTGTTGGGGCTTGCTTTGTGTGAAACATGTTCTTTTAGAGTATTGGGACTTGCTAATGTGAACATTTTTCTTTTAGAGTATTGGGACTTGCTTAATGTGAAACATTTTTCTTTTACAGTATTGGGACTTGCTTAAATGTAAAAACATGTTCTTTTAGAGTTTTGGGACTTGCTTAATGTGTAAACATCAACGCTTAACGCAAACCTCCGTGAAAACCTTGCTAAGAGATGTCCCACCTGATGTGACCTTTGAATTTCGGGAAGAGTCAACATTTTTTCATCTGATCCTAGATTTTACAGTTGAAAGTGAGTTTTTTTCTTTTTTAACAAACTTTTGGTGTTTTTTTGTTGTTGTATTTTTCAAAGGGGTTCTGTCATTGAGTTTTTGTTGCTTTTTTTTTGCTGTGGTGGTTGTTGTTGTTGTTTTCTGAATGACTGTGAGTTTGACTTGGACGCTTTTGACAGCCCTGATATGGCCCTTTTGGGTCGGCGGGGCTGTAACCCAATATTGCCTACCTTCCCTGTCTATTCCCTTCTCTCTCCTCTCTCTCTCTCTCTCTCTCCTCTTCTCTCTCTCTCCCCTCTCTCTCTCCTTTTCCTCCTTCCCTCCTCTCTGTGGTGATGGTTGTTGTGGTGGGGGTGGTGTTTTGGTCTGCGTAAACACACACACACACACACACACACACACACCACACACACCCCACAC
>JAFLJL010016207.1:26809-29760 GCA_018398815.1 Conus ventricosus
TGAACAATGACTGCCCCCATTGACCAGCTGTGGACAGAAGTGAACAATGACTGCTCCATTGACCACTGTGGACAGAAGTAAACCAATGACTGCTCCATTGACCAGCTGTGGACAGAAGTGAACAATCACTGCCCATTGACCAGCTGGGGACAGAATGAACAATGACTGCTCCATTGCCCCGCTGTGGACAGAAGTAAACCAATCACTGCTCCATTGACCACTGGACAGAATGAACAATCACTGCTCCTTTGGACCAGCTGTGGACAGAAGTGAACAATGACTGCTCCATTGACCAGCTGGACAGAATGGAACAATGACTGCTCCATTGACCAGCTGTGACAGAAGTGAAAAACCCACTGCTCCCATTGACCAGCTGTGACAGAAGGAACAATCACTGCTCCATTGACCAGCTGGGGCAAAGTAACAATGACTGCTCCATTGACCAGCTGTGGGCAGAAGTAAACAATCACTGCTCCATTGACCAGCAGTGGACAGAAAGTGAACAATGACTGCTCCATTGACCAGCTGTGGACAGAAGTGAACAATGACTGCTCCATTGACCAGCTGTGGACCAAAGTGAACAGTCACTGCTCCATTGACCAGCTGTGGACAGAAGTGAACAATGACTGCTCCATTGACCAGCTGTGGGCAGAATGAACAATCACTGCTCCATTGACCACTTGGACAGAAGTGAACAATGACTGCTCCATTGACCAGCTGTGCACAAACGATACTGTGTGGCTACGAAGAGTGAAATGGTCATCTCAATTGATCTGAACTCACACACACAAACACACACACACAACACACCACACACACACCACACACACAAAACCACACACCACACTCACACCACCCACACTCACACTACACACACACACCACACACACACACAGACACAGACACACACACACACACACACACACACACACACACACACACACACACCACACTCTCTCTCTCTCTCTCTCTCTCTCTCTCTCTCTCTCCTCTCTGTTGTGCATGCGGGGTTGTGTATGTGTGTGTTGTGTGTGTGTGTGTGGTGTGTATGTGTGTGTGTGTTGTGTGTTGTGTATGTGAGTATGGTGTGTTTCTGTGTTTTTTGTGTGTGTTGTGTGTGGGTGTGTGTGTGTGTGTTGTTTTGTGTGTGTGTGTGTGTGAGCGTGTGTGCGTAAGTGCGCGCGCCGCGCGCGCGCACGTGTGTGTGGTGTGTGTGTGTTGTGTTGTGTTGTGGTGTGTGTGTGCCAAATGTCTTTTGGGTGAGTGGGTTGTCATACATTGTGTGCGGACTCTGATGGTAGACAATGGCCAGTTATCCCGTAGCATTAAGGTACAAACACTCAGCAAGAAATGTTTCCTGTTTCTAGTGATGAACCCAACACCATTTTTCTTCATTCCTCTTTTTCTTCCCTTTCCTTCTAACTTTCCTTATTTCTTCTTCCTTTTGGGTGTGTGTGTTTGTGTGTGTGTGTGTGTGGTGTGTGTGTGTGTGGTGTGTGTGTTGTGTGTGTGGGTGTGTATCTCTGCTTCTGCCTCCTGTATTGATTCAGCAATGAATCATCAACTTATTTAGTTCTTAATTGTTTTTTTCTTTTGTTTTTCGCCCTGTCTTTCTCTCCCCCAATCCCCCCCCCCCCCCCCCTCCCCTCCCCCATCCGCTGCTGCTTTGTACATACGGAACAATTCCAGTCAATTTTGTACAACAGAGAATTAATTGCCTCCGAGCACGCCAGCCTTACCGCTGAGCAACGTGGAAGCTGGTTGAGCGGCTGCAATGGAACATGTTGAGCCGATTATCATTACTAAATTTTCCCGAAGTGGGACATACGCCATGGTCTCCGTGGGCCCCGTTGTTGTTGCCCCTTCTGCATCACTGTGTGTGTGTGTGTGTTGTGTGTGGTGTGTGTGTGGTGTGTGTGTGTGTGTGTGTGTGGTGTGTGTGTTGTGGTTGGGTTTGTGTGTGTGTGTGTGTGTGCGTGCGTGCGTGTGGTGGTGCGTGTGTAGGGTAGGGAGAATAGCTAAAAACACACAACCCCTCTCTCTCTCTCTCTTTTCTCCTCTCTCTCTCTCTCTCTCTCTCCCCTCTCCTCTCTCCTCTTCTCTCTCTCTGTCTCTCTCTCCCCTCTCTCTGTCTCTCTCTCTCTCTCTCTCTGTCTCCTGTCTCTCTCTCTCTCTGTCTCTCTCCCCCTCTTCTCTCTCTCCTCCTCTCTCTCTCTCCTCACTCTCTCTCTCTCTCTCTCTCTCCTCTCTCTCCTCTCTACTCTCTCTCTCTCTCTCTCTCTTTTACAAAATATGTCGCGAGCGTTTTCTGTTCCCCTTTATGTCGATCTATCCATGCAGATAAATCATATTGTCTCCGATCACACCTTCCCCCCCCCCCCCCCCCCCCCCACACACACAGAGACAGACACACAACAACACACAGACAGACACACAGACAGACAGACACACAGACAGACACACAGACAGACAACACCAGACAGACACCAGACAGAACAGACACACAGACACACAGACCACACACACACAGACAGACACACACAGACACACAGACAACACACAGACAGACACACGGGCAGACAGACAAAACACACAGACAGACACACAGACTGGGGGACAGACACAGACGAAACAAAACGCGAAACAAAACAAAGACAAAACAAAGAAACACAACCGAGCACTTTTGGCGAAGGTTCGAGCAAAAATACAATTTATAACCCAGTCTGAACAGATACCATTATAACCCAGTCTGAACAGATACCATTTATAACCCAGTCTGAACAGATACCATTTATAACCCAGTCTGCACAGACACCATTATAACCCAGTCTGCACGAAATACGAAGGATCAGTGTGGCTGCTTTCTTTGATCTACTGGTACTGTCTATCTATCTGTCTATTTATATGTCTGTCTATTTATTTCTCTCTCTCTCTCTCTCTCTCTCTCGATC
>JAFLJL010016208.1:0-35000 GCA_018398815.1 Conus ventricosus
ATGACGTAAACAGGGCATCATCTCTCTTCTCTTCTGTCTGCAGAGGGTGAATGACGTTTCAAGGTGATGACGGTAAACAGGGCACTCATCTCTTTCTTCTCTGTCTGCAGAGGGTGAATGACGTCAAGATGATGACGTAAACGGGCTCTCATTTTCTCTCTTCCTCTCTCTCTCTCTTCTCTCTCTCTCTCTCTCTCTCTGTCTGAGAGGTGAAAAAGGGACGTCAAGAAGGGGACGAAAACAGGGCTCTCTTTTTTTCTTCTCTCTCTGTTTACAGAGGGTGAAGGACGTCAAGATGAGGGCGAAAAACCGGGCCTCATCTCCCCTTTCCTCTCGGTTGCGGAGGGTGAATGGGTAAAGGGATGACGTAAACAGGGAACTCATTCTTTTTTCTCTCTCTGTTTTGCAGGGGGTTTGAAGGGACGTAAAGGTAAAGACGAAAAAGGGCCCAATATCTCTCTTCTCTCTCTGTCTGCAGGGGTGAATGCCCCGTCAAGTTGATGACGTAAAAAGGGCACTCATTTCTCTCTCTCTTTTCTCTCTCTCTCCCCTTCTTCTCCTCTCTCTCTCTCTCTCGGTTGCAGAAGGTGAATGACGTAAAAGATGTTAAAGTAAACAGGGAAATCATTTCTTCCCCCTCCCCCGGTCTGCAGAGGGTGAATGACGTAAAGGGGAAAGGCCCCGAAAACAGGGCACTCATTTTTTTCTCTTCTTCTCTCTCTCCCTCTCTCTCTTCTCTCTCTCTCCTAAACCCCCACACACACACAAAACACACACACACACACACACAAAACACCACACACACACACACACACCCCCACACACCACACACTTTCCCCCCCCATCCCCCACCCCGTGGTCTTTCCCGAGGCGGGAACTCCTTAAAATTTAAAACAAAGGGGGGATTTGGGCTTTTGGGGAAAAAAAGAAAAAAAAAAAAAAAAGGGGGGTCGAAAAGGGTCATTTGGCTGTAAAATTGCCCCCCTGTAATTCAACCCGGGAAAAAAGGGAACACTTGCGGGGAGATTTTAAATTTGGGTTTGGGAGGGTGAAGAACATGATTTCCCACCCCCCCCAACACACCAAACACACACACACACACCCCACCAAACACCCCACCAGGGCACGCACGCCGCGCCCCGGCGCGCGAAACACACAACACACACACACCCCATCAAAACCCCCCCCCCCACAAACACACCCACCCAAAACACACGGCACAACACACCACCACACCCACTCACCCCTGTATGGAAGCAGTACACCCCCCACCCCCCACTTATTTACAAAACCCCAAAAACCCCAAACATATACTAAAAAAACCTTGTTTACATGAAAAAATTTTTGGGGCCTGCACTTGTTTTCCCCCCTATTTAAATTTGTTCCCCTTTTATTTTTTTTTGGGGAAAAAAAGGGGGCCCGGATTGATTTTTTTGGGATCGAACAAATTTTTTTTGTTTGCACAATTTTTAGCCCTCCCAAGGGTTGGGGTTTTTGAACAGCAGAGCTGACCACTCGGGCTTTTTCCCCTTTATCTTTTGACCCCTCCCTTCCCACCTTGAATAGATCCTAAAAGCATAGGCTCAAAGATTGTCCCCTTATTTATATGTTTGGGTTTTTTTTGGGGGTTTTTTGGAAATTTTAATTCCCTTCCACACTTTGTTTTTTTTCCCAATTTTGTTTCCCTTCACTGGGGCTTTAGGGGTGCTTTTGGGATTTTTTTTTGAAACCCTTGGTGGTGGAAACCCACAAAATTTATGGACTGTGGTGTTTCTTTTTGGGACCCCAAGAGCACAGACACAACCACCCGTGTCTCCGGGAAGGGCCCCGACCCAAAGGGGACAAAAGGCCTAGGGAGCAGGGCAATAAAAAAGAGGAAATTACGAGATTTTTCCCTTCGAGAAAACACTTTAGGGATTTTTGAAAACCGGGGAATTCAATGAATTTAAAAGGAAAATTTAAAAACAATCGGGCCCCCGTAAAGGGTTTAAAAGGTATCGTTCCATTGCGGGGGAGGGCCCACAGAAAATTTAAACAAAAACCCAAAAACTCACACGTGAACCAGAAGTCCGTTTTAGAAGATTTCCGTAGGGAAAACACCCTTTTCCCTCGCAAAACCCTTCCGTTTTCTTTAGCCCCAAAAAACATAGTCCTTTTCGAGAGAGAGTGCGAGAAAAATGGGGACTCTTGACTCTTAAATCTTGACGCGCGTTTAACGCCACGCCATTTATTGTGGGGCCCAAAAGGGCTTTTTCAAAGGAGTTTCGCGGGAAAAAAATTTTTTTCGTTTTTCAAAAAAAAAAAACGTTTTTTTAAAAGGAAATGTCCCCTTGTTTTTTCCGACATCTCTTGTTCTGCCCGGGCCCCGGGCCCCCCGCCCCCCGCCCCACCCCCTCCCCCCCCCCCCCCCCCCCCCCCCCCCCCCCCCCCCCCACCCCCACCCCGGGGGGAAAAGGCGAAAAGAGGGGGAGGAGGGGGGAGACCGCGGGGGCCCCCCCCCCCCCCCCCGGGGGGGGGGGGGGGGGGGGGGGGGGGGGGGGGGGGGGGGGGGGGGAGGGGGAGACCGCGAGCCGCAAGGGCGCCCCGGGGGTTTAGCTGTCCCCCGGACTTTGGTTTGGGGTTTTTGTTTTCGGCCCCCGCCCCCCGGGCCCCCCCCCCCACTCCCCCCCACAGCGGGAGCGGAAAAAAGGGGGGGAAGGAAGGGGGGGAAAGGGAGAGAAGAAGGACCCCCCGGGGCCCCGCCCCCCGGGCCGGGCCCGCGGCCGGGGGGATGTGCCCAAACGTCTTTTTTTGGCCGTCTGGCCCCGCCCGCCCTCCCCCCCCCCCCCACCCCCCCACCACAGGGGGGCCCGGAAGAAGAGAGGGGGGAAGGGGAAGGGGGAAGGGGGGAAAAGAGAGAGAACGCGAGCCGCACCCGCCCGGGCCCGCGCCCCCGGGAAAACTGTGCCCCGGGCGTCTTTTATTCCCGGGCCCCCGGCCCGCCCCCCCCCCCCCCCCCCCCCACCGCGGAAAGGGGGCGCAAGAGGGGGGGGGGGGGGGGCGGGGGGGAGGGGAGGGGGGACCCTTGCGAGGGGCCCATGGGGGCGCGGGGGCCAGGCACCCCCAAGCTCCCCAACCCCCCCGGAACAGGGTTCCGGCCCCCAAAACATCTTTATCGGGCCGCTCTTTGCCTGTCTTCTAATCCTTTTTCTATTTTTTTTACAAAATTTTTTCTGTTATACTTTTTTCACCCAAAACATACATTTCACTTTTCTTTCCCCCTTTTCCGGGGAAACGACCCCATTTTCTCTTTTTTTTTCCCTTTTGGTATAAAGTATCCATGCTTTATGAAAGGGGCTTTCACCCTTTTTTTAAGATTTTTAACTTATGAAATTTGTCCAATCTTTCTCATTTAATTCCAGTCTCTCCTTCATAAAATTTTCTTTAATTTTTTCCTCTTTTTTCCCAAAATTTTTTCCCATTTCTTTTCCATTTTCCCCCTTCCTTTCTCGTCGGGTACCCATGATTATATTTCATATTTTTTAATCTTATATGTTTGGGTTAATTTTTTGCCAACCCCTTTCCTTGGGTTTTTATTTTTTTTTTAATAGTTTTTCTCTGGCTTTGGGGTCCCTTTAAAAAAGAAAAATACATTGGGAATAATCGCTTTGGGGATATCTATGTTTTCTTTTTGTAATAAATTTTATTTTAAATTTTTTTTAATTTTTCTAAATTGTAATTTTGGGGGTTTTCTTCTTTAATTGTCTGTGGGTTTGGAAAAAGGGGGTTGGGAAAAAAGGTTTTTCTGTTTTTTCCCCCTTTGGCAAAAGGGGGCATGTTTTTTTAATCACAAAATTTGTCTATGAAATTCTTTTTTAGTTTGTTTTTCTTTTAAATTCCAAAGCCCATTCTTTTTAAATTGCTTTCCTGACTTTGCTTTAGTGACTTCATGTAAGTTTCTTCTGTTTGGTGCAGGGTTTTTTTAAAACGAATAATTTGTTGTAAATCTTTTCGCTGTTTTTTAATTTTTTTCTGCCATGTCTTTTTTTTAAAACAATTATCATTCTTTGTTTAACTCGTTAATAAATTTCTTATTCTTTTCTTCCCCCCTTTAATTTTTTCCCATACTTTGAAAACCCAAAACCCCTTTTCAAAACCCTTTTTTTTTATTTTAGGGGCCCGTTTTGTGGTTTTTTTTCTTCTTTTTTTTTTCCCTCTATAGGGCTTCCCTTTCGGTTTCCGGGTCCGGGGGCATTTTTACCAGCTTAGCCAATTCAAATTGGGTCTTTATTGTACTATTTTGTATTCGGGTTTTTCTACCAAAATTTTCCATTTATTTAAGTAGTTCGGTTTTTTCCCATTTCCCCCTAGGTTTTTTTTGTTGCAAAGGGTAAATGTACATTTTCTACTGCTAAATTAGGAAAATTAGTCCCCTTACTTCCCCTGCATTAAAAAAGTAATGGGTTTTTTAACCCTGTAAATTCAAAAATTTTTGAAA
Organism: Conus ventricosus; assembly: GCA_018398815.1. Classification (NCBI taxonomy): domain Eukaryota; kingdom Metazoa; phylum Mollusca; class Gastropoda; order Neogastropoda; family Conidae; genus Conus; species Conus ventricosus. The sequence goes on from JAFLJL010016208.1 coordinate 4,478, forward strand.
AAAAATTTTTTTGTCTATATGCCCAAAGTTTTACTTTTTTTCTTTAATCTCTATAATCTTTATTTGCTCTGGGGCATATTTGGAGTGAGATACAGACAGAAAGTTTAGTTGTCAATGTTTTTAACCCTAAAATTTTTTTAGTTTTAAAACTTCAATTTTTTTTTCCTTTTATAATACCATTTTTCCAGGTTTGCCTAAAATCCTCCTTTCTGAATACCATGATTTTGTTTTTTGCAGAAAAAATTTTAAACCCCAATGTGATCGGTTTTTCTTGGGGTTTTTAATTTGGTTTTTTGTCCAACTGGTTTTTCCGTGTTATTAGTGCTTATCTTCCGAAAAATAGCAATAAGAAAAATTATGGGGTTTCCTGGTAAAAAATTTGAAAACCGTGTCTTCCTCTCATTTTTACCTTCTCAGCTACTTCTGCTATTATTTAAGGGGGAAAATAAAAGGGGAGATAATAAAATTCCCTTTTTCACTCCAAAAGGTGGGCAGTCAAAAAATTCTGTTAATTCTTTTCCCAAAGGGTTTCACCCCATGTTTGGGTACTGTTTATATAACCTTTAATCTTTAATTTGCTTTTTATTTTAGAAATTTTTTTTTTTCTGTAATTTTTTCCAAAATTTTAATGTTTTTTTACGGTATCAAACGCTTTTTGAAAATCGAAAAATTGGCAAATATATTTTAAATTTTCTTCTCCCAAATTTTGGCATCAAATTTTTAATTGATCAAGTGTGAAAAATGGGGTTTGGGGGTTTGGGGAGTATTTTTTTCTGAATATGCTTTTTTCCCCTCTTATTTTATTTTTTCCCCCGGGCCCATTTGGTATGGGTCTTTTGGGTTTTATGGCGGGTAAATTTTTCTTATAAGCATAGTGGGGAAAATTTCCTCTGAAATTTTCCCTGGGGGTTTTGTTTTTTTACCTTTCTTGAAAAAAAGGTATTTAGGACGCTTTTGTCCTTTCCCCCGGGGGAAAATTTTAAATTATTTTTGGTTTTTAATTTTTAAAAATTTTTTTTTGTTGGAATGGAGTTATATTTGGCTTTTATTGTCTTTTAAAAAAAAAAAGGTGGGTATTTCTTCTACCCCAGGTGATTTCCCTTTTTTTTTAAATTTTTTTATTGCTTGGCCCTTTACTTTCGTTGGGGGTTTTATTTCTTCTTTCAAAGTTTTTGTATTTGGATTTCATCTTCACCCTTCCTTACTTTTTTTGTTGTAGTTTTCCTCTTTTATGGTTTTTTTAATTTTGGGGTGTTTTTTGAGGATTTGGGGAAATTTTAAAAATTTTTCCCTTCAATTGTGTGATGGTTTTGATGGTAGGGTAGTCTTCCTTTTTTATTTTTTCTTATGTTTTTCCCAAAATTTTTCTGATTTATCCTTTTGGTTTTGTATGGTTTTGTCTTTTTTGTTTTGTTTTCTTTTACTTTTTTTTTCTTTTCTCAAATTTGGTCTCTTGGTTATTGTTTTTTTTTAAATTATATGGCCTCCTTTCTTTTTATTGGGTTAGGTTTTTCTCTTTTTTGGGTTGTGCCCAGCCCTCCCGATTGAATGTCTAGCTTCTTTTTTTTTGTCTTTAACATTCCTTGTGGGTCCAATTTGATGTTATTTTGTTTTTTCCCCTGTCCCCTTGTTTTTTTTTTACTTTTATTTCCCCCCGCCTTTTTAAAGTTTTTTGAAATTAAATTTCTCTATGCTTGTTTTAAAACGTCATGTTTATCTTTTCCCTTTTGATTTTTTCAAGTAATTGCTTGGATCTTTTTTTTTTAAATTTAGCCTGGTTTTTTTCCCTTTGTTGTTTTTTTTGGGGGGCCCCAATTAATTTTCTTTGTGACCTTTTTTTGGGTTTACCCACTTGTGGGTCTGGAAATTGTTTTGAAGTTCCATAGTGATAGGAATGTGGGTGAGTTTCAATTCTTTCATAAATTATTTAAATTTTTACATTTTAAATTCAATAAATTTAAAACACACTTTAATTGTAAATTTTGAAACTTTTTCCCCCTACCCGAATTTTTAAAACGTTTATGCACAATAAAAGTTCTGGGTTTAAAAAGCCCTTTTTGAAAAGGTTTGTTTTTTTTTGGGTAATGTTTTTGCAAATTTCCCATTAATTTTTTCCCCAAAACCTTTTAAGTTGAGTTTTTGATTTTCGTGAATATACTTTTTGGGGTTTTTCTTTGGGAAATTGCCCTTTGTTTTTCATTGATTTTCAAGCCCATTCTCCTTTGCGAGCATTGAAATCTCCCCCAATATATAGAAAAAATTCTTTTCCTTGTTTTTTGCATAAGTATATACTGTTTTTTTTGTTTAGATTACATAAATTTTCTTTATAAGAGTAAAAACGACTGTCCCCCCTGGTTTGTACTTTAAAAATTCAAAAAAGGGGATTTTTTTTTTTCACACTTTAACAAATCATTTGTTATTTTTATGCTTAATCCCTTTTTTTCCCATCGTTTTTTATCGTGGCCAATTTCAGACAATTTTTTTTTTAACAAACATGTTTAATCCCCCCTAAAAGGTCTGCCCTTTCTAGAAAATTTTTTACCCCCCTTTGGGGGGGGGGGGGGGGGGAAAAAAAAATTAAATTAAAAATTTTTGAAATTTTATCTAAAAGGTCGAAGGGTTTCCCAAATTTTTAAATGTTTAACTTAGATAACACTTTCGACAGGGTGTTTTTCAAAGAATTTGGGATTTGTTAGCTTTCCCAAAGTACCCCCTTTCGACATTCCAGAAAACCAAAATTTAAGGTTTTCCCTTTGTTTCCCTCGTGTTTCTTTCTAAACCCCTTGGGTTTTGTTTTTTTTTTACATTTCCTTTACTTTTTCCCCTCAAAATTCTCCAAGACGCCCTTTTTACCCATTATCTTTCCTTTTCTGTTGGGGTGTGCCCCCGGGCCCTGCCCTCGCTTCCTCTTTATCGGCCCCTTTCTCTTTGTCTTTTCTTGTTTTTTTGGGAAAACGTGGGGCGCTGAAAACGTGCGTAACCTTGTTGTTTTTTTGTTTGTTTTGAAATTTTCCTGTTTGGGGGTCTTGATTTTTGTTTTGTTTTCCTGTAGTGTGTTTTTTTGGGTTTTATTTTTAAACCTCCCCTTTTTCGTTTTTTTTCCCTTCTTTTTTTGTCGGAGCTATTTTTGCTTTTTTTGGCCTTGCATGGTTTTTCTTTTGTAAATTTGGTCTTGTTTTTGGTTGATTTGTTGCCTTTTTTGTGGGGTTTTATGTTTTTCCCTTATATTTCCCCATTCCCTTCGATGTCCCCTTTTTTTGTTTTGGGAAACAATTTTTCCTTTGTTTTTTCCCCCCGGTTTGTGTGTGCCCTTTCTTTGCCCGCGGCGTGGGTTTGTTGTCATTTCTTTTCCCTCGCCCCTCTTGTCTGGGCATGGGGGGGTTCCGTTTTGTTGGCCCCTTTGATTGTTTGCCCCAAAATGCTGTCGGGTTTGGTTCGGCTTTTATAGGGCTCCCCCCCCCAAAATGGTTTTCCCTTTTGCTTGAAAGCAAAAGGGCTAAGGTATTTTTTCGTGTTCTTGTCCAAAACTTTGACCCCCCTTTTGCCTCGGTAGGGGTTTTTTTGTGTGTGTCTTCCCGGCTCGCTTTTGCCGGGATACCCCCTTTTTCCCTCTCTCTAAATTTATTTGTTACTTTTTCACTTCCTTTTTGCACTGGTTGTTTTCCTTTCCCCCCTTTCTTTTTCCTCCTCACTCCTTTTTTTAATTTTTTTCCCCTCTGTATACTCTGGGGGTTCCTCTTCCAATCCTTTTTTCCCCTCTTTTTTTTTCTGTTTCCCCCCCTTTTTCTCTTAAAAAAGGGCATCGAAAATCACTTTCACTTTCATTTTTTCCGCATTTTCCCTCCCCCCCCGTTTCGTTCTCTCCTTCCTCCCCTTTTTTTTTTCCTTTTTATCACCCATCCATACCTGATTGGGCCCATTTCTTCTTCTGTCTCTCTCTCTCTTTTTTTCCCCCAAATTTTTCCCCCTTTCTTGCTTATGTTTTTGCTTATTTTCCCCTTTGTTTGGGTTCTCACCGTTGGTTCTCTCTCTTCTTTCTCCCTTTCCGCACTTTCCTTGGATCCTATCGCATAACCCCCTGAATCCAGTTCCCACCAAAATCTTTTTCACTTCCTTCTTCTTCGGTGCCCCTTTGGGGGGGGTTCTTTAAAATTCCGTTTTTTGTAGTTTTTTTCTATCTGTTTTTGCTTTGTCTTCTGTATGTCCATATTGTTCTTGTTGGCTGTCCTTCAATTCCTTTCGGGGGCCCTGTATTTTCCCTCAATTTTTATTTTTCCCCCCCAAAAAATTTAACCGGAACTTGCCTTGGATTTTAAAGTCTTTTTAATGTTCTGTTTCCCCCTTTTCGTTCTTTTCCTGTGTAAGTCTTTTTCCCCCTCCCCTTCAACTTTTCGCCCCTCGGGGTTTCCCTTTTTTACCCCCCTCGCTCCCCCCACCTGAAAAAGGCAAAATAAAGGGTCTGGGTTTCTTGTGGGAGGAGGGAATGGGGTTTTCCCCCAAAACCGATGTGCACGTTAATCCCCGGTCGTCGCCCACGGTCCGTCCCAAATGTGTTTGCCCAAAGAAATTCCTTGATCACCTCCTCGCAGTTCTTTTTTCCCTTGCTGTCCGTGGTATCCTCTTTTTTTCCGAAAAAATTACATTATTCCTCCGTAAAATTGCTTTCCTTCCTGCCCGGCTCTTCTTCCATTTTGATCACCTTCGTGAATATGGTTTTTGTTCCCCCCTATGTGTTAACCCGTTTTTTTTGCTTGTAGGGTCGTTTTTTTTGGGGGCCTGCTACACCCCTGCTTAGTTTTTTTCATTTGTGTTCCCATGTCGGGTTTTTTTTCCTTCAATCTTATTTTTAGTGTCTGTCTTCCCTGTGAATAAATTGTGAGTTTTGTTATGGCAGGGGAATTTAACTGTGTCATTTTCCCCGGGGTCTATCTTTGTATCTAAATATCAAATTTTTCTTTTCTAGTTTTCCGTTTAGCTTTCTGTTTTCTTGTTCAATTTTCTTTTTTTTTATATTCAGTTTTTGACCTGCTTTTGTATTTTGGGCCCGGGTTGGCCTCGAGTCTTTTCTTTAGTAGCCCCCGTTTTCCGTACCTAGGCTAGGTTGGCGTAAGGAGCAACACCCGCCATGGGGGGGCACGCTTTTCCCGTATGAAGTCCAAAAACCCTTCTTGACTTTGTCAGAAAACAGCCCCTCCACCATCGTGCCCCCTCCTATTTTCAGTGGGGTCGGGGGCCCGGGGGCCCCCGCCTTTGCTCCCTGCGAAAAAAAACCGGGGTGGGAACAACAAAATTTTCCCACTACGGGGCCCACCAGGAGGGCTTTATGGGGTGTTCCCTCCTTTGATCTTTACGGCCCACATTTTTTTCCCGTCTTTTGCCAGGGATGTAGAAACGTGAGCTTTGGCCTAAAATAAACGTTTTCCCGAAATTTCCCCCGGGATTTTGCTGCCAGATCCGGGGCCCCGAAGGCTGTTTTTGTCACCCCGCGGCCTCACAAGCGTTTTTTTGAAAACCCCACACAACACCCACAAACCAGTTTAAATATATCCTTCACCTCCGCCCCCCTTTGCCCCCCCCGCCATTTTTTTTTTTTTTCCCATTTCCCCCTTTCCCCCTCGACCCGCGGAAAAGTCCGATTTGGCTCTCCAGACACCCCAAATCTATCAAAATGATTCCCTTTCACCTTTCTGCCCCCAAACCACACATGCTTTCTGAAAAACTCTGAAAAACACTCTGTCACAGAAAAAAACCGCTTCTTTAAAATTCAATTTGCCCTGGGAAGCCCCAAAACCCTCCGGGCTTATCGTCCCCCAAATCTTGTTTTAAAACTCCCGGGAGAGAGGGGGGAGAAAAGAGAGAGAGGGGGAGAGATGAAATAAAAATTCTTTTTTTTCCCGGGGTTAAAAGATAAGCGCGCACAAAATTTTTACATCCCCCCCCCCTTCCCCCCTGATTTGGGGGCTAAAAACAATAACCAGCCAAATAAAAATTAATTTTATGAAAGCAAACATACAAATTCCCAAAACAAATAAAAGGGCGGTTCTTTAAATTCTTAAGGGAAACATCAAATGAGAAAAAGAAAATGAAGAAAATTTTGAAGTGGAAAACGGGGTGGGGGGGGGGAGCATTTAGAAAAGTAATCCCTTCCCCGGACAACGTTTTGCTTGTTTTTAAAAATAACGACAAAAAAAAGGGGCTATTTAAAAGTAGGGCACAAAATTGGGAAACACACAAGGGAGAGAGAGACGAGAGGAGGGGAGAGGGGCGTTTTTTTGATAAATAAAAAAGGGTTTTAAACCCATAAATCGGGAATGTCCCTGATGCCAAAAAAACTTATAACCACATGTACGTTTAGAAGAATAGTTCGGGCAGTTAAGCGGTACACCCTGGGGTTTTGAAAAAATTTAAACCCAGATTTTTTGGAGGATTTTTTCCCCGAGTAAATTTAATCCCCCGTTTTCCATGAAACTTGGAAAAGTCGGCGGGTTAAAAAACGTCGGAAAAAAAAAATTTGGACTGTCCCTAGTTCATCAAAAAAAAAAAAAAAAAAAAAATTTAAAAAATAAAAATTTAATAAAACTTCATTTATAGAGCCCCCTTTTTCTCATTGCCATTGCGCTTTACAATTTTTAAAAACTATAAAATGAAAAAAGAAAAAATTTAACCTACAAAAACCCCTAAACCCGGTCCCCTAAATTTTTTTATGAAATGAAACTTTGAAAGGGAAAGGGGGGGGGGGGGAGGGGGGGGGGGGTGGGGGGGGGGGGAATGTGGGGGGGGGGGGGGGGGCCCCAACCACTTCACACACAACACACCACACACCCCCCCCCCCCCACACACACACACACACACACGCACGAACGCACAAACACTGTAAGTTTTCAAGTTTTTAACACTTAAAAACACAAACGCAGTGACAAAAACAATAACGGGGACAAAAAGGGTTGGGTGAAAGCACTTTGTAGAGGGTTTTTTCGTGTTTTGTTGTGTGTGTGTGTGGGGGTGTGTGTGGGGTTTTGTTTTTGGCCCCCCCCCCCCCCCCAAAATTTCCCCCCCTCCCCAAACCCCCCCCCCTTGTTTGGGAAAAAGGGGAAAACGATTTATTCGATGTTTTAAAAACCGCGCGCTCACCCCCACACACACACACAAAAACAAAACACCACACACACACACAAAACACGCACAACACCCCCCACACTCACAAAATTGGTTTCTCTCTCTCTCTCTCTTTTTCCCCCTCTCTCTCTTTTCTCTCTTTTTTCTCTCCCCTCTTCTCGTTTCGATTTTTCTATACAAAAATTATGGGGTTGAAACGTAGTGTTTGTGGGGAGTGCTTGCGCACGCGCGCACGCGAGCTTGTTATTATGTGTTGTATATGTCCAGCGAATTTTTATACAGGGGCGTGTTGTTTTTTGTTCATTCAGTAACCCTCGTTGTACCTGTGTGTGTATTTTGGTTTGTGTGAAATTAGTTTTGGGTGTGAAATTTTTTGGGGTGGTTTTTAATTTTATAATAGGGGCCCCAGGGTCAATTCGAAAGGGAAAAATGGTGTAAACCCAACTTGTTTCCCTCTTTCAGATGAAGTTCCCTTTTGATTTTTAAAAGCTTTTCTTTTGGGGGTTTTTGTTGGCAGGTCTTTTCCCCGCGGATGAATTGACGACCCAAAGGGGCCAATATCTGATCAACTGAGGGGACAGAGGCGCGTTTTCTATGCGTGGCGGGTCCACCCCATAGGTATAGTAGATTAACGACCCTTGGGGGCCAAGGGCCTAATACATTGAGAGGGGGCGTTTGGTATGCCTAGCGGGCCCATAGTCAAAGTCGAAGGGGGTTTAAAAAAAGTTGACCTAATACCTAATACACACGCGGGGTGTGTGTGTGTGTGTGTGTTTGTGTTGTGTGTGTGTGTGTGTGGGGTTTTGTGTGTGGTGTGGAGGGGGAGAGAAAAAAGGAAAAGAAGAGAAAAGGGAGGAGAGGGGGGCCGAGGAGGAGGGGAAGGGAAAACCCCGAGGGGGGAGAAAAGGGGGAGAAAAGGGGAAACATACACATGCTTGACGTAGCCCCAACAAAAACACAACACCCCAAAACCACAAACACACAAACACCCCACAATGCAAGCCGCACGCTCGCGCGCGCACACACCCCACCCACACACACACACACACACACCACACCACACACCAAAACCACACACACCCATGCCCCTCTCTCTCTCTCTCTCCCCTTCACACACCCCACACCACCACACACACACCCACACACACACACAACATGAAAGCACGCATGCCCCACACCCACACAAACACCAAAACACACACCACACACACACACACACACACCAACCCCACGGGGGGAAAACACAAAAATTTCTCTCTCTCTTCGCACAGAGAGAGAGAAGAGAGAGAGGGGGGGAGAAAAGGGGGAAAAAATGAGGGGAGGGGGGGAGGGGAAGAGGAGAGGGGGAGGGGGGGAGAGGGGAGAGGAAAAATTTTTCCTTCGAAACCCACCCCAACTTCACTTCCCGCACTTGGGACTGCCACCACAATGAAGTTTCCCCACAAAACCACAGTCCTTTCGGCCCTTTGTTCAAAGGAAGTTTACGGGCCGGGTCCCCCAAACCGATTCTAGCCACCCCACACGTCACGGAGCTACAAAACAACACGACACAGCGCAAAATGTTTCCCCAAATTTCCCCAACAAGTAAAAGAAACCTTTAAAAAAAAAAACAAAAAAAAAATTGGGCCGGGTTGAACTAACCTTCCCGCCAAAACCCTTTTCCCCAAAGGGCCCCTTCCTGTGACGAGGGGACAAAAAAGAGTCCAAAAAATAAGTACCTACTTCAGGTAAGAAAACGCTCCTACCTAAAAATTATCCCCGAAAAAAACACCCAAAAACAAACACAAAAAACATTCCCTGGTTTTTTTCGAAGGTTTTGATGAGAAAGGGAGGGGGAAAGCTGACTTTGTTCGTGTAGTCTATCTCTGTCACGGGGATGTCAAACATGTGGCCTTTTTTTGTCTTTTTGTGTGTTTTGAGTGACTTGGGGAACTGCCGTTTCTGCCTGTCAAAACAATGGGTTTTCACACCAATCACCCCCGTGCTCTTTTTCGCGCTAGCCCCTTTTTCTCCCCACAGGGGCTTGCTTCTTGCTTTTTTGCTTGGCTTGTGAAGGATTTTTGTCCCCGGAAAGTTGGCTGGGCTTTTTTTTTTTGAAAGGAAAAATGATTTTTTTTTTTTCTAAACAGATGTGGGAGAAAAAAAAACGGTTCGGGAGGGAAAAAACAGACACGTGGGAAAATTTGGAAAAAAAAAAAAAAATTTTTTAAAAAAAAAAAAGGGGGAGGAGCGAGAGCGAGAGAAACGAGGAGAAGAGAGAGAGAGGAGAGAGGGGAGAGAAGGAGAGGAAAAAGAGGGGAGAGAGAGGTTGGGGGGGTGAGGGAGAGGAGAGAGGGGGGACCAGGGAAGGGGGAAGGGGAAAAAGAGAGAAGGAGGGGAAAAGAAGGAGAAAAGAGAGAGAGGGGAGAGAAGGGGAGAGGGGGGGGGTTGGGAGGAGAAAAGGGGGAGGGGGAGAGAAGGGAAAAAATGAAAAAAACAGGGGGGAGGAAGAGGGGATTAGGGAAAAAAAAGGAAAAAAAAAAAAAAGGAGGAAAAACCAGGGAAAAAAAAAAAAGGGAAAAAAAAGGGGAAAAAGTGAAAAGGAGAAAAAGGGAAAAAAAAAAGGGGAAAGGGGAAAAACAAAAAAAAAAAGGGGGGGGGAAGGTTTTGGGGGGGTGGAAAAAAAAAAAAGGGGGAAAAAAAGCAAGAGAGGAGAGGGGGAGGAGGAGAGTTTGGGGAAAGGGGGATGGGAGAGAGAGAGGGGGAGAGAGAGGAGAAGAAAAAGGGAAGGGAAGGGGGGAAAAGGGGAAAAAAGGGGGGGGAAGGAAAAAAGAAAAGAGGGGAAAAAAAAAAACGGGGGGTGGGGGGAAAAAAAAGAAACAAGGGGAAAAAAAAAAAGGGGGGGGGGTTGGGGGGGGGGAAAAAAGGGAACAGGGGGAAAAAAGGGAAAAAAGGGGGGGGGGGGGGGGAAAAAAAAAGAAAAAGGGAAAAAGAAAAAGGGGGGGGGGGGGGGGGAAAAAAAAGAGGGGGAAAAAGGAAAAAAAAAAAAAGGGGGGGGTTTTTGGGGGGAAAAAACAAAGGGAAAAGGGGTTTTGGGGGGGGGTTTTTGTCTTGTTTATTTTGGTTTTTCTTTTTCGTTTTTGGGCCAAAAAAAAAATTACATTTTTTTTTCAAGTTTTTTTCCCTTTCCGCCAGAAATTAGTTTCCTTATTTTGAACCATCCCCCTCCCTCCCCCCCCCCTCCCCCGTACGCAGGTTGATACTCCTACGGAAAACTTTCCCCGTAATTGCGGAAGGATTAAACCCAAACTTTATTTTGTGTGTGTTGTGTGTGTGTGTGTGTGTGTTTTGTTTTGGGGCGTGGTGGGCGTGGGGTGCGTGGGGTGTGTTTTGATCCCCCATTAAAGGGAGACATACTCCAAATTGGGGGGGGGTGCCCCTGCTATTTTTGTAAAGTGTCCCCATACCCCGGGCCAAAAAAAAACCTTCTCTTTCCGAAAATTGGTGATGGGGGGTTTTTTCGTGTGTTTGCAAGTTGTAATCCCTGCGTTTTTCTCACGGAAACCCTTTTTTTTATAGTCTCATTCGAAGGTTGGGAAGGGAATGGAGTCAGAACCCAAAGTTAACTCCAAGGGGAAAAAAACCCAACCCCAAAATGGGAAAAGGCCCCCGGGGCGGAGATTTTGAACCCGAAAACCCCCCCAAACAACCCAGATTACGAAGTCCGACGCTCTACACTGGCTTTCCCCCTATTTTTAAAAAAAAAACCCAAAAAACAAAACCAACAAAAGGAAAAAAAAAAAAAGGGGAAGGACAAGGAAAAAAGGAAAGGGAAAAAGGGTTGAAAACAAAAGGGAAAAAAACAAAAAAATTGAAAGGGAAAGGGGAAGCGAGGGAAAAAAGAAATAGAAAGAAGGGAGAAAAGGGGGAAAGGGAGGAACAGAAAGGGACGGGAAGGGGGGAAAGTGGGGGCCCCGTTTAAGGGGAAAAAAGAGAAGGAAAAAAAAGGGGAAGGGGGGAGGAACACAATGAATAGGGACCCCCCCCCCCCAAAAAAAAAAAAAAAAAAAAAAAACAACTCCCGGGGAAATTCCCCCCCTTAACGGCCTCGTTTTCATCCAAAAGACCATCCTGAATTTGGCACCCCAACATGAGAAAAGGGAAACGGGTTTTTTTTTCTTCGCTTCACTGTCCCCAAATTTTTTTGCCCCCGAAAAATGGAAGGTTAAAACGGTTTTTTTTTTCTTCGCTCTCACTGTCCTTTAAAGTTTGCAACCCCAAAAATGGAAGGTAAGCGGTTTTTGTTCTTCGTTTCACTGTCCGAAATGTTTTTCACCGGGAAAATGAGAAGGGAACGGTTTTGTTCTTCGTCTCACTGTCCCAAAAAGTTTGCACCGAAAAAATGAGAAGGGAAGCGGTTTTTTTTTCTTCGCTCTAAAATGTCCTAAATTTTTTTGCACCGAAAATGAAAAAGGGAAGCGGTTTTTGTTCTTCGCTTCACTGTCCCAAAAAGTTATTTGTTTTTTTGCCTGAAGAAAACCCCCGAGGTCGAAAAAGCATTGTGTTTGGGCCTGTCTTTTTTTGCCTGGATCCTTGGCCGGTAACTAACCCCCCCTCCTTTTTTAAATTTTTTCCCCCCCCCCCCTCCCCACCCCCCCCCCCCCCCCACCCCCCTCAAAAAAAAAAAAGGGATCAAAAAAAGAAAGGGAAAAAAAGGAGGGGGGGAAGAAAATGGGGAGGAGGTGGAAAAGGGGGAAACAGACAAGAAGTTTTAAAAAAAAAAAAAAAAGGGGAAAAAAAGGGGGGGGAAAAGGGGAAAGGAAAAAAAAGAGCTTTTGGAAGGAAAAAAAGAGCAGGAAAAAAAAAAAGAAAGAGGGGAGAAGAAAAAGGGGAAAAAAAAAAAAACCCAAAAAGAATCGGGGGTAAAAATAAAAGAGATAAAATAATGAAAGGGAGGTGGGGGGGGGGGGGGGGGGGCCCGAAGAATAATGAAAAGGGAAAAGGGGAAAGGAGGAACATGAGACACGGGGGGGAAAAATTTCAAGAGGAAGAGGAGAAGAAGGGGGAAAAAAAGAAAAATGGGTAGGGAAAAAAAAGAAAAAAAAAGAAAGAGAAGGAGAAGGAAGTAAGAAGGAGGGAAAGGGGAAGGTCTAAAGGATGGGAACAAGGAAAAGGACAAGTAAAAAGGGGGGAGGAGAGGGGAAAAAAAACAACAACAAAACAAAAAAACAACAACAACAACAACAACAAAAAACAACAACAAAAATCAACAACGCAAAAACAGCAAAAACTGAGTTTTGGGGAGGGTTAAAAACGACGACGATGATGAGAGAGATTAGGGAAAAATTAAAGGGGAGGGGGGGGGAGAGGGGTGGTGGTGGTGAGGCGGAAAGATCGGTTTAAGGAATTGGGGGGGGGGGGGGGGGGGGGGGGGGGGGAGGAGAGGAGGGGGAAGGGGGGGTTTCAGATACAGCGAAGGTGACAACGACAACGACAAAGACAACGACGAGACAACGACAACGAAAACGGGCAACGACAACGCCCATTGGGAAAAGCGACCTTGAGACTTGAGGTTGAGATGGTTTTCGGGGTGTGGAGACAGAGAGGTCAGGGGGAAGGGGTAAAAAAACAGGGGGGGGAGGGGAACAAATGTGAGATAAAAAGACGGTGATTACCCAAAGAAAACAGGAGAGGAAAAGGAAAAGGGGAAAAGGGGAGGAAGTAAAGGGGAGGAAAGGAAAGAAAAAGGGGAGGGGGAAAAAGAGGAGAGGAAAGGAAAAAGGGCTGGAAAGGAAAGGGGGGAAAGAAAGGGAAAAAAAGAAAGAAAAAGAAGATAATGGGAAAAAAAGTTTGTAAAGTAAAAAGAATTTTAATATGAAAACAAAACAAAACAAAAAAAACAAACAAAAAGAACGAAAAGAACAAACAACCAAAAAAAACAAAAAAACAAAAAACAAACAAACAAAAAAAAAACAAAAAAACAAACAAAAAAACGAAAGAAAAAAAGCCAACAAGATGAAGCCGAAGTAGTAGTGCCAAACCCCGACAAGAAGAAGAAGTGGGAAAAGCAGGAGTTTTTGGGGGTGGGAGTGGTGGTGGTGGTGGTGGGGGGTGGGGGGGGGTGGTGGGTTTATGGTTTGGGGGTGAAGGTGTAGTAGTAGTAGTAGTAGTTGTAGTAGTAGTAGTAGTTTTTAGTGTAGTTTTAGTTTTTGTAGTAGTTTGGATAACAACGATCATGCAATGTTTTTGCCATATTAATAATGGAAAGGAGAGGAGATGATGATGGTGATGATGTGATGATGATGAAGATGATTAAAAATGATGATGATGAAGATGATGATTTATGATGATGATGGGTCTTTTTTTTCCAAGGGTAACAGGATAAGCCCAAAAACATGCTGGGGGAGGGAGAGAGGAGAAAGGGGGAGGAGAGGAGAGAGAGAGAGAGAGAGAGAGATGGGGGGTTGGGGGAGAGAGATGGGGGGAGAGAGAAGAGAGAGGGAGTACCAAGGAAAACCCAAAAAACAAATGCATTTTGGCTCAAAAGTTGCTGGGCAAAGTTTCATTTCGACCCCTTTCTCTGTGAACCCAAACCCCAAAAAAAAGCGGGGGATAATGGGGGTGATGTTACAGAATTCGTCTCATAGTTCTTTTCCCCTTTTTACAAATGCGGTCTATTATTTGTCTTTTTTTTTTCTTTTTTTTTTTTTTCTTTTTTAATTTAAAAACTTTTAAAAAAATAAGGGGGAAAATTGTTTTCGTTGGGCCCTATTGCACATCCCTTTTGAATGATTTATTTTGATCAAATTTTTGCCAAACCCTTTTTCCCTTTAAAACCAAAATCTTCCCTTTTTCCCCCCCAAGTACACTTTATTTTTTGGTTTCGGTTTTTTCGGAACCCAAAAAGAAACGGGGGGGAAATTCCTTAAAACTGGTTTTCGTCACCTCTATATTTGTCCAGGGAAAAGGGGAACGAAGAGGGGAAAAAACCGGGACAGTTTTTGGGGCCGGACAGGTAAGCGTGGCAGCCATATTTAGACAAGTGTATTGATCGAACCCCAAAATATTGGAAAAATATTGAACCAGAACTGGGGGCCCCGCGTTTTGAATTTTGTTAGTTTTGAAAGACCCGGTCTTCGTTTTTTTAGCCTTTCGTTGATCGGTTGGCCCAACGGAGGGAGACCCCGATCGAGGGCAGTTTAATTTCTCTTTGAGGGGTCCCGGGAAAGATAGAGTTTGCGGGATTCATTGTTATTTTATAGGCAGTTCTTTTTTTTCGGTTGTATGTAATAATACATTCGAATTTGGGTATGTGTTTTGGCGGAGTGTTCAGTTTGACTTCACCAAACTTCAGTTTGGAAAAAAAAAATCCACACCTTTTTGAAGAAGTCTGAAAAGTTTCGGGGTTTTGTGGGAAAGGACTTGGAAAACTGTGGGGTGTAAAAGGTTTCGTGTGTGGGGGTTTTGGGTGTTTGTGTGTGTGTGTGTGTGTGTGTGTGGTGTTGTCAGGGCGGGCATGTAGGTGTGTGTGTGTTGTTTTGTGGGTTATTGGGGTTTTTTAGGCCCCCCAGTAATTGGTTTTGTGTGTTGTTTTTGTGGGTGTGGGGTGTGTGTGTGTGTGTGGTCAGTTTGTCTGTTTGGTGTTTTGTGTTGTGTGTGTGTGGGGTGTGTGTGTGTGTGTGTTGTTTTGGTGTGTTTGTGTTTATTGTCATGTAGTGTGTGTGGGGGGTGTTGGGTGTTTTGTGTGTGTGGGGTGTGTGTGTGTTTTGTGGGGTTGTGTGTGTTGTAGTGTGTTTGTTGTGTTTTGGTGTGTGTGTGTGTGTAGGGGGTGTGTGTGTGGTGTTGTGGTGTGTGTGTTTTTCGTGCTGTATGTAAAGGGGTGTGTGTGTTTGTGTTTTGTGTTTGTGTGTGTGTTTTGGGGGGTGTGTGTGGGGGTGTGTGTTTTTGTGGGGTGTGTGTGGGTTTGGGGGTGTGTTGTCAGTGCTGGGCATGTAGTGTTGGTGTGTGTGTGTGTGTTTTTTGTGTGTGTGTGTGTGGTGTGTTTGTGTGTGTTGTCAGTGCTGTATTTTAGTGTGTGTGTGTGTGTGGTGTTTTGTGGGGTGTGTGTGGTGGTGGGGGTGTTGGTGTGTGGTGTGTGTTTGTGTTTTGTGTTTTTGTTTTGTGTGTGTGTGGTGTTTTTGTGGGGGTTTGTGTGTGGGGTTTTGTTGTGTGTGTGTGGGGTTTTCGTGGTTTTTTGTGTGTGTGTGTGTGTGTGTGTGTGTTTTTGTGTTTTGTGTGTGTTTTTGGGGTGTGTGGTTTGTGTTCCCGTGCTGTCTTTTTGTGGGGTGTGTGTGGTGTTGTGTGTGTGTGTGTGGGGTTGTTGTGGTGGTGTGTGTGTGTGGGGTGGTTTGTCGTGCTGTATTGTGTGTGTGTTGTGTGTGTGTTTTGGGTGTGTGTGTGTGTGTGTGTGTGTGTGGGGTGTGTGTGGGGGTGTTGTCAGTGCTGTCTGTAGTGTGTGTTTTGTTGTGTTTTGGGGTGTTTTGGGGGTTTTGTGTGTGTTTTGTGTGTTGATGCGTGGGTTTTGTGTTTGTTGGGGAGTGCTGTATGGTGTGTGTGTGTGTGTGTGTGTTGTGGGGGTGTGTTAAGTGGGGGGTGTGTGTGTTTTGTGTGTGTGTGTTTCAGTGCTTCATGTAGTGTGTGTGTGGGTGGGTGTTTTGTGTTTTTTTTGGGGTGTGTGTGTGTGTGTGTTGGGGCAAGGGGTATGTGTTTGTGTGAGTGTGTTGGTGTGTTGTGTGGTGTGTTGGGGTGTGGGGATGTGTTTTGTGTGTTGTTTTGTGTGGGGTGTGTTGGAAATGTGTTTGTGTGTGTGTGTGTGTTTTGGTGTGGGGTGTGTTGTGGTGTGTGTGTGGGGGTTTGTGTGCTGTCCTTTGTGTGTGTGTTTTGTGTGTGTGTGTGTGTGTGTTGGTTTTGTGTGTGGGTGTTGTGGTGTGTGTGTGTTTTGGGGTGGTTTTCTGTGTTTGTGTGTTTTTGGGGTGTGTTCGGGGTTTGTGTTGTTTTGTTTTGTGCTGTTGTTGGGGTTTTTTGTGTTGAGGGGGGGAGGGGAGTGGTTTTTGGGGGGGTTTTGGGGGGGGGGGTGTTTTGTGTTTTGTGTGTTTTTGGGGGTGTGGGGGGGAGAAAAGGGGGGGGGGAGGGGAGAGAGAGGGGAGAGAACGGGGGGAGGGGGGGGGGAGGGGGGAGGGGAGGGAAGAGAGGAGAGAAAAAGGGGGGTTAAAAAAAAAAGGGGAAGGGAAAAAAAGTAAAAATATGCACACCATAACAACCCAACACACAACACACACACACACACACACACCCCACACAACCCCACAACCCCACACCCCCCACACACACACAAACACACACACCACCAAAACACACACACACCACACAAACACACACACACCCCCAAAACTCCCCCCCCCACACACACCCCACACCACACACACCCCCAACACACCCCCACCCCCACACACACACACACAACCCCACACACCCCACACACCAAAACCCTAAATTGAACAACACAAGGGTTTTTTTTTTCACCAGGTTCGACGAATCTCCACATAAAAAATTTGGGAAAAGTGGAATCAAGGGGGGGCCATCGGAAAAGGTCGAAGGGCACAGCACCCGACAGGGATGGGGAAGGCGACGCAAACGAAAAAGCGAGCCCGGGTTCTCCCGAATACGGGCCTCAAAAACCCCCCCTAGTAGGTGGGCTGGCTGTTGAAAACTGAAAGAGAAGGGAGAAAAGGAGAAGGGGGAGAGAGGAGAGGAGAGAGGGGAGGGGGAGAGGAGAGAGAGTGGTTTGGTGGTGGTGTGGTGTGGGGGGTGGTGTGTGCAAAGTGGGTTTTGTGTGCGTGTGTGTGTGTTTTTTGTTTTGCGCCCCCGCGCGCGCGGGGCGCTGTGAAGGGGTGCCCTGGGGTGTGTGTGTGTTGTGTGTGTGTAGGGGTTTTGTGTGTGTGTGTTGTGTGTGTGTGTGTGCGTGTGGGGGGGGTGTGTGTGTACGTTTTGGTGTGTGTATTGGGTGTGTGTGTTTGTGTGCGTGTGTGTGTGTGTGTGTGTGTGTGTGTGGTGTTTTGTGTTTGGGTGTGTGTGTGTGTTGTTGTGTGTGTGTGTGGGTGTGTGTGGGGTTTTGTGTGTGCCCTGTGTGTGTGTGTGTGTGTGTGTGTGTGTGATGTGTGTGTGTGTTTTGTGTGTTTGTGTGTTTGTGTGTGTGTTTTGTGTGTGTGTGTGTGTGTTGGGGTTTTGTGGGTTTTTGTGTGTGTGTTTATTTTGTGTGTGTGTGTTGTGTGGTGTGTGTGTGTGTGTGTGTGTGGTGTGTGTATTATGTGTAAGTGTGTGTTGTGGTGTGTGTGGTGTGTGCGTGTGTGTGTGTTTTTGTTGTGGGGTGTGTGTGTGTGGTGTGTGTGTGTGTGTGTGGCGCGGTGGCGCGTTTTTCACCCCCTCTCTCTGTGTCTCTTGTCTTGTCTCTTTTCTTCTGTCTCTGTCTTGTCTCTCCCCTTTTCTCTCTTTTTTCTTCTCTCTCTCACACCCAACACACCAAATTTTTTTTTTTTTGTATACCCTTTTTAAAAAAAAACATTTAAGGCATTTTACCTTCGGGTTGGGTTTTTTTTAAAAATAAGTAAATATAGTGTTGATATCTTGTAACATGTATTCATAGGTGGGCTTTAGCGCCTACAGATTTTTAAATTAACCTGCGCACATAAAATTATGGGAGTTTTGTCGAAAAGGGAAAACAAAATTGAAAATAAACCAAAAAAAAAAACGGAATTAAAAAAGGGATCACAATTTTGCTTAAGGGCTAAAAAGGAAAGCGGAAAAAATGGTGGCCTTTTTCTGCCATCTCTCCCCCATCATGAATGTACGGTTTATCTTTGTTGTCTGTCTGTTGCCGTCTTCTCCTGGGGGCTGCGGGTTGGGCTGTCTGTCTGTCTCTCTCTCTCTCTCTCTTTCTGGATGTCTGTTTCACTCTCTCTCTTTTCTTTTCTCTCTCTCTCTCTCTCTCTCCCTCCTCCCCCCCCATCTCTCTTCCCTTTCTATCTCTCCCTCCCGGGCCCCCTCTCTCTCTGTCTCTTTCCCCCTCTCTTGCTCTCTCTATTGTACCCCCCGCCTCTCTCTCTTTTGTTTTCTCTCTCTCTCTCTCTCTCTCTCTCCTCTCTCTCTCTCTCTCTCTCTCCTCTCTCTCTCTTCTACCAAAAAAAAACGAGAAACAAAAACAATAACCGGATGAACTTTGTGTGTCGTTTAAATTCAGCGGACATTCTCTTTTAATCGCGTTTTATCGTCATTCTTAGGGGATTTGAATCACAGTTCACTTCCCTCCCAAAAGAAGGAACAGTCGCTGAGCGAATCCCAAAAAGACCTTTGGGCCCTGCAAACCCAAAGGGTTTTGCCCCCCGCGCCGCTCAGTTTAAAATTTGGGAAATTTCCCAGGCTTAAAATAATACGCATCAGAAAGACGGGCGAAAAATCGCGATGCCGTCCGGGCTCACGTTGAAAGGGTTTTTTCCCCTTTAAAACGCCGGGGAGTTTAAAAAAATGTTTCTTGTCTTGCTCGCCAAAGGTGGTGATTTTTTTGGCCCCGTATGTGTGGGGTACTCAAAACGTCATGCACACACGCGCGCGCCGCGCATACACACACACCACACACACACACAAACAAAACACCCCACACACCAACACACCACACAAAACCCACACACGCAGCACGCACGCCGCACGCACGCACACACCAAACATACCCCACCACACAAAACCCCAAAACCCCACACAAAACCCCACACCACACACACACACACACACCTCTCTCTTCTCTCTCTTTCTTTTCACACACCACACAAAACACACACAACCCCACCACACACAAAATTTCGCGCGCGCGCGCGCGCCGCATGAAAGCACCGCACCCCCCACATTCTTTCTCTCTCTCTTTCTCGCTCCTCTTTTCATTTCACACACACCGGTCAAAACACACACACACACACACACCACACAAACAAACCACCACACCACACACACACCACAAGGGCAGACAGACACAAGAAGCACCTGCACACAAAACACTCGCGGGACGGAGTGCTTGTTGCGCACATTTCAGGGCCC
This sequence comes from Conus ventricosus, assembly GCA_018398815.1. NCBI lineage: Eukaryota > Metazoa > Mollusca > Gastropoda > Neogastropoda > Conidae > Conus > Conus ventricosus. The sequence goes on from JAFLJL010016208.1 coordinate 23,696, forward strand.
GACACACAGAAACAAACCCAGGCACCAAAAACCCCAAAAATAGGGCACATAAAAACAACATCGACACACACCCCCAAAAAACAAAAAAACACACACAGGGGAAAACAAACCCGGCCCGACAGACAGACAAAACCCCACCCCAAAACACACACCCCACACACACACACACACCCAGCGTCACCCACACACACACACACCCACACCCCACAAAACACCAAAACACACACACACACACACACACCACACAGTCACACACACACACCACACACAAAAACCACACACACCCGAGTCCACACTCACAAAAACACCCACACACACCACACACACACCCACACCCCACCAACACACCCACACACACACCCGAGTCACCCCCACCCCACACACAACACACACACACACCCACACCACACAGAGTCAACACCCACCACACACACACACACACCCACACACCCCCACACACCACACCACCCCAAAGAGTCACACCACAAAACACAAAAAAGTCACACACCCCCACACACACACCCCACACACACAACCCCACACCACAAAACACAAAACCACAACCTCATGTCGCGCGCGGCGCCCCGGGAGACATTTGCACAGAAGACCACGGGCGACACCTAGAAAACACACACCCCTTGCGCACGCGCGCACGTGCGGTTTGCTTGCCCAAAATACAGACCCCGAACACAAAAAAACACACACACAGACCCCACACGGAAAACACACACACACAACACACACACACACACACACACACACACACACCACACACCACCACACATAGACGCACACAACACACCATACACACAAACACACACACAACACACAAGAACGCACACGCACACCACACACACACACATGACAGAAAAGGGCCTTTCACATAGAAAAGGGCACTCACACTCACTAGACAGACAGCCCGGGGAAGGGAAAACACCCCACACACACACAAACCCCACCCCAAACCCCACACCCACCACACCTCAAAAAACACGGGGAAAGCACGCACGCCAAAGCACGCACACACCACACCACCAAAACCACACACACACACAACACAACAACCCCACAACACATACAATAGACGACACTCATACTCAATAGACAGGGAAAAAGGAAGACAGACAGACAGACAGCCCCCACAACACCCCACCACACACACACACACCACACAAAACACACCAAAACCCACAAAACCCCACCAACCACACACATGACAGAAGTATGTGTTGATGTGAAGGATAGAAAGAATGTTTTTTTTGTGAGGGGGAGGGAAAGGGAAAAAGGGGGTAAGTGGGGTGGTGGAAAAAAAATAAACGCTGCCCCTGTGTTTTGTGTGTGTGTGTGTGTGTGTGTGTGTGTGTGTTTTGTGGTGTTGTGTGTGTGTGTTTTTGTTTGGTTTTTGTGTATGGGGTTTTTTTAATGTGTGTGTGTGTGTGTGTTTTGTTGGTGTGGGGTGTGAGTGTGTTTGTTGGGGTGATCTGTGTGTTGTGTGTGTGGGTGTGGGGTTTTGTGTGGTTGTGTGGTGTGTTTGTTTTTGGGTTTTTTTGTGTTTTGGTTTTTGTTTTTTTAAAAATTTTGTGGGTGTGTGTGGGGTGTGTGTGGGTGTTTGTGTGTGTGTGGTGGGTGTTGTGTGTGTGTGGGGTGTGTGTGTGTGTGACTCTGTGTGTGTGTGGGGGTTGTGTTGTGTGTGTGGTGTGTGTGTGTGTGGGGTTTTGTGTGTGTTTATTGGGGCGTGGTGTTTTGTGTGTGTGCGGGGTGCGGGGTGCGTGGGTTTTGTGGTGGGGTTTCGTGTTTTGTGTGTTGTGTGTGTGGGGTTTTGTGTGTGGTTGTGTGTGTGTTTGTGTTTGTGTGTGTATGTGTGTTTGTTAAATTTTTGTTTTGTTGTGTGTGTTGTGTGTGTGTTTGCTTTTTATGTGTGTTTGTTAATGTGTGTGTGTGTGTGTGTTTGGGGTTTGTGTGTGTGTGTGGTGTTTGTGTGGTGTGTGTGTGTGGTGTGTGTTTGTGGGGGGTGTGTGTGTGTTTGTGTGCGCCGCGCGCGGTGTCTTCCTTCGAAAACCAGTTGAGGTTAAAAACGGGCCCCCCGGATATCTCTATCCAAAAAGTTGATTTGTAAAAAGAAAATTAATGTTTTAGGGAAAAAGATTTCCAAGGGGGAAATGTTTCAAAAGTCACAAATCGTTTGGAAATTTGTTAATGGAGGGAAAATTCGAAAATTGGGGGTCAAAGAGGGGTTTAGGGGGGTTAAATTTGGGTTTTTTGGGAGACGTTAAATTTTTTTGTTTAAAATTTTGATTTTTTTAAAGTGCGTTTTTAAAAAAAAAAAAAAAAAAAAAAAAAAAAAAACCCCCCCAAAAAAAAACCCCCCAAAAAAAAACCCAAAACCACCCACAACCCCCCCCCAAAAAAAAAAAAAAAACCCCCCCACCCCCAACACACCCCCCCCAAAAAAAAAAACCCCCCAAACCCCCCCCCCCACCCCAAAAAAAAAAAAAACCCCCCCCCCCCCAAAAAAAAAACCCCCAAAAAAAAACCCCCAAAACCCCCCAAAAACCCCCAAAACCCCCCCCAAAAAAAAACCCCCCCAACGGGGAAAGGGGGGGGAAAAAAACCCGGTTTCCCCCCCCAAAAAAAAAAAGGGAAGGGGGGGAAAGGGAAAAGAGGGAAAAAGGGGAAGGGGGAAAGAAATTTAAAGGGGAAAGGAAAAAAATTTTAAAAAGGGGGGGGGGGTTTGTTTTTTTTTAAAAATTGGGGGGGGGGGGGGCGGGAAAAAAAAAATTTTTTTGGGTTGGGGTTTTTGGGGGGGGTGTGGGGGGGTTTTTTTTGGGGGGGGGGGTTTTTTTGGGGGGGGGGGGGGTTTTTTTGTGGTGGTGTGTTTTTTTGGGGGTGGGGGGTTTTGTGTGGGGGGGGGTGTGGGGTGGGGTGGTGTGGTGTGGGGTTTTTTGGGGTGTGGGTGTTTTGGGGGGGGGGGGTTTGTGTGGGGGGGGGGGGTTTTTTTTTGGGTGTTTTTTGGGGGGTTTTTTTGGGGGGTTGTTTTTTTTTTTAAAGGGGGGGGGGGGGGGGGTTTTTTGTGGGGGGGGGTTTTGGGGGGGGGGGGGGGGGGGGGGGGGGGGGGTTTTGGGTTGTGTTTTGGGTTGGTGTGGGGTTTTTTTTTTTTTGGGGGTTTGGGGTGGGGTGGGGGGGGGGGTTTTTTTGTGTTTTTTTTTGTTTTTTTGGGTTTTGGGGGTTTCCCCCCCTCTTTTTTTTTTTTTTTTTTTTTTTTTTTTTCCTTTTTTTTTTAAAAATTTCCCCCTTTTTTTTTTTTTTTTTTTAAAAAAAATTTTTTTTCCCATTTTTTTTTTTTTAAAATTTTTTTTTTAAATTTTAAAAAAATTTTTTTTTTTTAAAAAAAAAAAAAAACCTTTAAAAAAAAAGGGGAAAAAAATTTAAAAAAAAAAAAAAAATTCCTTTTTCCCCCCTTTTTAAAAAAAAAAAGGGCCTTTTTTTTTTTCCCCCCTCCCCCCCTTTTTTTTTTGGTCTGACCTCCCCTTTTTCTCTCCTTTCCCCCCCCCCTTTTTTTTCCCTTCCCTCTCTCTCTCCCCTTTTTCCCTTTTCTTTTTTTTCTCTCCCTCCCCCCCCTTTTTTCCCCCCTTTCTTCCCCCCCCCCTTCCCCCCCCCCTTTTTCTCTCCCTCCCCCCCCCCTTTTTCCCCCCCTTTTCCTTTTTTTCCCCCCCCCCCCCTTTTCTCTTTAAAATTTTTTTCTCTCTCTCTTTTTTTTCCCCCCTCCCTTTTTTTTCCCCCCCCTTTTAAAAAAACCCCCCCAAAAAAACCAAAAAAAAAAAAAAAAAAGGGTTTTTTTTTTGGGGGGGAATTTTTTGGAATTTTTTTTTCCCCCAAAAAAAATTTTTTTAAAAAAAATTTTTTGGTAATAAAAAAAATTTTTCCCCCCCCCTTTTTTCCCCCCCTTAAAATTAAAAATCCCAAAAAAAAAACCCGGGTCCTTAAGGCCCCCCTTTTTCCCTTTAATTTTCCCTTTGGGGGGGGGGGGAAAAAAATTTTTTTTTTTTGGGGGGGGGTTTTTCCAACCCGGCCCCGGGGGGCCCCAACACACAAAAAAAAAAAAAAAAAAAAACCCCCCCCCCCCCCCCCCCCCAACCCCCCAAAACCCCCCCCCCCCCCCCCCCCCCCCCCCCCCCCCCCCCCCCCCAAAAAAAAAAAAAAAAAAAAAACACCACACACACACACCACACACCCCCCCCCCCCCTTTTTTTTTTTTTCCCCCCCCCAAAACACCCACCCCCCACAAAACCCGGCGGCGCGCGCCGCCCCCACGCACCCCCAAAATTTTTTTTTCCCCCCTTTTTTTTTCCCCCCCCCCAAACAAAAAAACCAAACCACCCCCCCCCCCCCCCCCCACACACACACACACACACACAACAACAAAAAAACCCCCAGAAAAAAAAAAAATTTCCCCCGAACCCTTCCCCCCAAACCCCAAAAAAAAAAAACCCCCCCCCCAAAAAAAAAAAAAAAACCCCCAAAAAAAAAAAAACCCCAAAAAAAAAAAAAAAACCCCCCCCCCCCCCAAAAAAAAAAAACCCCCCACACACACACAAACCCCCCACACACACACACACCACCCCCCCCCCCCCAAAAAACACACACACACCCACACAAAACCCAAACCCCCACCCCAACACACACAAAAAAAAAACCCCCCCGAGTCACACACTCCCCCCCCCACCCCCCCCCCCAAAAAAAACCACAAACACAAAAACACACACCCCCCCCACCCCAAACCAAACAAAACCACACCCCCCACACCCCCACACACCCCCCCCCCCCCCCCCCCCCCCCCAAAAAAAACACACAAAACCACACACAAAAAAACCCAAAAAAAAAATCACACACACAAAAAAAACCCCCCACACACACCCAAAAAAACCCCCCAAAAAAAAACCCCCCCCCCCCCCCCAAAACCTTTCCCCCCCCCCCAACAAACCCCAAAAAAAAAAAAAAAAAACCCCCCCCCCCCCCCTTTCCCCCCCGGGGGCCCGGGGAAAAAAAAAAAAAAAACCCCCCACAAACACACACCCCCCCCCCCCCCCCCCAAAAAAAAAAAAAAAAACACACACACAAAACCACACACACACACAAACCACACACACACACACAAAAAACCACACACACACACAAAAAAAAAAAAAAAAAAAAAGGGGGAACAAACAACACAAACAAAAAAAACCCCAACAAACAAAAAAAAAAAAAAAAAAAAAAAAAAAAAAAAAAAAAAAAACCCCCCCCCCCCCCACCACCCCCCCAAACCACACCCCCCCCACCCCACCCCCCCCCCCAAAAAAACCCCCAAAACCCCCCCCCCCCCACAAAAAAAAACCAAAAAACCCCAAAACCACAAACAAAAACCCCCCCCCAAAACAAAAACCCCCCAAAAACAAAACCAAAAAAAAAAAAAAAAAAAAAAAGGGGGAAAAAAAAAAAAGGGAAAAGGGAAGGGGGGGGGGAAAAAAAGGGGGAAAAATTTTTTGGGGGGGGGAAAAAAAACCCCGGGGAAAGGGGTTGGGGGGGGGGTTTCCCTTGTTTTTTTTTTTGGGGGGTGGGGGTTTTTTTTTTTTGGGGTTTTTTTTTTTTTTGGGGGGGGGGGGTTTTTTTTTTTGGGGGGGGGGGGGGGGTTTTTTTTGGGGGGGGGGGGGGGGGGGGGGGGGGGGGGGGGGGGGGGGGGGGGGGGGGGTTTTTTTTTTTTGGGGGTTGGGGTTTTTTTTTGGGGTGTGGGGGGGGGGGGGGTTTTTTTGGGGTTTTGGGGGGGGGGTTTTTTTTTTTTTTAAGGGGTTGGGTGGGGGGGGGGGGGGGGGGGGGGGGGGGTTTTGGGGGGTTGGGGGTTTTTGTTTTTTTTTTTTGGGGGGGGGGGTTTTTGGGGGGGGTTTTGGGGGTTTTTTTTTTTTTTGGGGGGGGTTGTTTTGGTTTTTTTTTTTGGGTGGGGGGGTTTTTTTTTTTGGGGGGGGGGGTTTTTTTTTGGGGGTTTTTTTTTTTTTTTTTTGGGGGGGGGGGGGATGTGTGTGTTTTTGGGGTTTTTTTTGGGGGGGTGGGGGGGGGGGGTGGGGTTGTTTTTTTTTTTTTTTGGGGGGGGGTGTTTTTGGGGGGGGGGTTGGGGGGGCCCCCCGGTTTTTTTTAAAAAAAAAAAAAAAAAAGGGGCAAATTTTTTTAAAAAAATTTAAAAAAAAAAAACCCCCAAAAAACCAAAAAATTTTAAAGGGAAAAAATTAAAAAATTTTTTAAAGGGGGGGGGGGGTTTTAAATTTTAAATTTTTTTTAAAGGTTTTTTAAAATTTTTTTTTAAAATTTGGTTTTTTTTTGGGTTTGGGTTTAAAACCCCCCCCCCCCCCCCCCCTCTCCTCCCCCCCCCCCCCCCTCTCCCCCCTTCTCTCTCTCTCTCCCCTTCTGGGGGGGGGGGGGGGGGGGGGGGAAAAAAGAGAGAGGGGGGAAAAGAGGGGGGGGGAAAAAAAGAGAGAGAGAGGGGGGAAAAAAAAAAAAAAAAAAAAAAAAACCCCCCCCCCTTTTCCCCCCCCCCTCCCCCTCCCCCCCACCATCTCTCCCCTCTCCCCCCCTTTTCCCCCCTTTAAAACCCCTTTCCCCCCCCCACCCCATTTCCCCCGCCCCTCCCCAAAAAAAAAAAGCAAAAAAAAAACACAATGACGACAACAATTATCCGTTTTTGCTTTCAGTGGGTGGGGATACACTTTATCTCCCCTGATAAAAGAAACGGAAAAGCCAAATTCTTGCACGTAAAGAAATGCCCTTTTTTTTTTTTCCCCCTTTTATGGATGTAGTATTCCGCCCCCCCCCCCCCAACCCCCCCCCCCAATCCCCTTTTTTCTTCTTTGTTTTTTTTCTTTTTTGTTTTTTTTGGCCGGTTTTTGGGGGGTCTAACCCCAAAAAAAATCACCATTTCAGAAAAAGCATTTGGGGGCCTTCTTTTTTGTTTTTTTCCCCCGGGGGCCGGCCCCTCTCCCCTCTCTCTGTCTGCTCTCTCTCCTCCCTCCCCTGCCCGTCTTCTCTCTTTTCTCTGGTCTTCTCTCCCCTCTCTCTCTCTTCCTCTCTCTCTGGCTTCTCTCTCTCTCTCTTCCTCTCTCCCCCTCCCTGTCCTGTCCCCTCTCTCTCTCTTCCCCCCCTCCCCCTCCTCTCTGTCCCCCTCTCTCTCTTCTCTCCTTCCTCCCCTTCTCTCTCTCCACCCTCTTTTTCTCTCTCTCTTTTCTCACTCTTCCCCTCTCCCTCTCCCCCCCTCTTTTCTCCCCCTTTCCCCCCCCCCCTCTAATTTTCCCCCCTCTTTTCCCCAAACCCCCCCCCTCCCCCCCCTCTCTCCCCTCTCTTTCCCCTCTCCCTCTCTCTCTGTGTCCCCTCTCTCCCTCCTCTCTCCCCCCCCCTTCCCCCCCCTCTCTTTTTTCCCCCCCCCCCTCCCCTCTCTCCTCCCCCCTCTCTCTTTCCCCCCCCCCCCTCTTTTCCCCTCCCCTCCTCTCTCTCTCTGTTGGGCTCTCTCCCCCTCTCTCCTTTTCAAACCCCCTCCCCTCTCTCCCAAACCCCCTCCCCCTCTGTCTCCCCTCTCTCTCTCTCTCACCCTCTCTCTTCCTCTTCCCTCTCTCTTTTTAAACCCCCCCTCTCTCTCCTTTTCCCTCCCCTCTCCCCCCCCCTCCCCTCTCACACCCCCCCTCTCTCCTTCCTCCCTCTCTCACCCTCTCTCTCTCTTCCTCTCTCTCCCCCCTCTTTTCAACCCTCTCTCTCTCTTCCTCTCTCTCTCCCCCTCTCTCTCACCCCTCTCCTTTTTTCCTCCCCTGTCTCCCTTTTTCTCTCACCCTCTCCTTCCCCTTCCTCTGTCCCCCAACCCCCCCCCCCTCTCTCTTTTGGGGCCCCTCTCTCTCCCTCCCCTCTCTCTCACCCCCCCCTCTCTCTTCCCCCTCTCTCCCCTTCCTCCTCTCTTTTCTCTTCCTTTTCCCCTCTCCTCTCTCTCTCCAAACCCTCTCTCTCTCTCTTTTTCCCCTCTCTCTCCCCCTCTCTCTCCCACCCCTCTCCCCCTCTCTCTCCTTCCTCCTCCCCTTTCCCCTCTCCCCCCCCTCTCTCTTCCCTCTCTCTCTCCCCCCTCCTCTCAAAACCCCCCCCCCCCTCACACACCACACACACACACCAAAAACCCCCACACAACACACACACCCACACACACACACACACACACATGATATATTTTATAAATTTTGGGGGGGGGCGGGAACGTTCCCCTAAAATTTTTTTGTTTTGTGGATTCATTTCCGTTTAGGTTTTTGATATTAATTTTTATTGTTTGTTCTTGTTTTTTATTTTTAATTTTTATTATTTATTATTGTTGTTGTTTTTGTTATTATTATGTGGGAAAAAACCATTTTTTTACACTTATTTTGACAAACTATTTACAACGACATCACACACACACACAAAAAAGGTTGAAAAATTAAACGTTTCCTTATATAACCATGAATTCAATAAATCAGTAGAGACTGTAGACAAAACAACAAATTACACCCAACCCCGCGCACAAAATACGGGACGCGCACGTGGACATATTAAAACCCAATTAACCAATATCAAAATCCAATTTTTCCCCAACTGAAGGGCAGACACAATCATCCATAATTTTTTATAGCCAAAATCACAAATCGTGTTTAGGTAGGAAAAAACAACTTCTATTTTTTGAAAATAAATACGAATTTTTTTTTTAAAAATTTTTTAATTTTTTTGTAGAAATTTTTAAACCCCCCGAATTTTAATCATGGTTGCCAAGCCGTTTAAAAACATAGCCAGACCCACTCTTGGGTTTTTAGGGATCACCTGCTCGAGTCCCCCTGAAACAAGTCCCGGACTCTCTTGCCAGTTTATTGCAAAAAAGTTTTACTCCAACGGAAATCTTTAAAAAACAATTTTTTTGGGAAAGGGATTTGGGACAAAAAAACCGCCCAGAGAACAAAGGGCAAACGAATGGCAGGCCGACAAAAAAAGTGACGCGTTTTGACCCCCTTTGGTCTTCTTCTTTAGGTAAAATAAAACCACAAAGCAAACCCAAAACCCAAAAAAAAAAGAAAGAGCAAACAGATTAAATTTTCTAATTCGCCGCCAAAAAGGGCGTTTTGGGCTTCAGACGATTTTTTAAGGGGGGTTGTTTCAGGGGGAAGATTAATCGGGGGATATAAAATATTTTTTTTTAAAATAAAATATATATTATATATATATAATTAAAATAAATATATATAAAAATATATAAAGAGAAAGGGGAGAGAGAGAGAGAGAGAGAGAGAGAGAGAGCGGGTTTTGTTGATTCAACCCTCATTTTGCACCGAATTGGACAAGACAAGTGATTGCTCGCTCTTCATTTGCATTGATCTGAGTGTTGTTTATCTTGCCTGAAGAAGGCCTCAGAGGTCGAAACGCGTGCGTCGTGTTTTTGTCCTGTAATTCGTTTGCCCATGTTACCCGGGAGAAGCTAGTTCAAGAATCTTTTGACGTTGCTCCTACCAGTTGTTTGATGTGAAATTAGGCGATCCTTTCCTTTGTTTTGACAGCCAAATATCACACAAGTGAAATGGTGCCTGGGAGGGAGGTGAAAAGAGGGAGGGGGCTAGAAGCGATGGAGGACGGGAGGAGGAGGGCAGAAGAGGAATGTGGAAGGAGGGGGTGGGGGGGGGTGGGGATGGGGTGGAACCTAATACCACATGGTGGGTAGCGAACTAAAAATGTCCACGTGTATATTGGGCACTTTGGAGATTCGAACACATAACCTGTCTATGAAACTGGAACGTGATCTACCTCTGGGCTAGTTATGGAACCCCCACCCCCCACCCCATTCCACCCCTTTCCCCCAACTGCATAACCCTCCGTTCTCCCTCTTTCCCTCTCTCCCCTACCCCTGTCCCCTTCCCCCAACTGCATAACCCTCCGTTCTCCCTCTTTCCCTCTCTCCCCTACCCCTGTCCGAAAAAAGAAGATCACTTTAAGGTAGGAGGACTTCATAAAAGAATCTCACCCAGCCCCTCCCCTTTTGGTTTGTACATATTTGGATATTTTGGGGGCAGGGGTGGGAGGGAGGGGAAAGGGGAGGGGGGGGGGGAGTATGGTGGTTTGAGACCACCCTCAATGACTAATGATATAACGGATTTTATTCGTTACTTACAATTACGTAACAAATTAAAACACTTTTTTTTTCTTTTTTTTTTAATGAAAGATGATTTAATACAGTTTTCTTTTTCCCAATCGTCGACATGTTCGAATAGTGCAGAGGCAGGTTAACGATATGAAATCTGATGTGTTCCAATACTGCAGAGACAGATTTACGAAAGATTAACACACAAAAAAAAAAAAAAAAAAAAAAAAAAAAACAACCAGAAAGAGTTAGTTACCACTAAGGACACAAAGTACAGGACAAAACACTATGCATTTCGACCTCTTGGATCTTCTTCAGGTTAAGACAAATAATATAGTTAGAAGAAGACCCAATAGGTCGAAATGCGTTATGTCTTGTCCTGTACTTCATAACTCCCTCTCTTTCCAAATTTTGCCTCATTTTCCGCCCTCAGTCACGATCACTCCTCTTTGAAACTTACGAAAGATAGTTTGACTTGTTCCAATATTACAGAGACGGATCTACGAAAAATAATTTGACCTGTTCCGATATCACACAGACGGATGGATCTACGAAAGATAATTTGACGTATTGCAATATTGCATAGAAGATTTATGCGAAAGAAGTGTGACGTGTTTCAGTATTACAGAAACAGCGTCACCACAGATTATTTGACGTGTTCTTGTAGACCGTACATTTACGATAAATATTTGGACAGGTTTCAACAATACAGAAAGAGATTTAGGAAACATAATTTGACGTGTTACAATATTCCAGAGGAGGCATCTCTGCTTTACTAAAGATAATTGGACGAATTCCAGCATCACAGAAGTACATTTGTACTCGATTATTCCAGTAGTTTTGTTTTGTCAATGACAGACCTGTTCCATGCTGCAAAATCAGATTTATGATCGACAATTTGATGCTGTTCTCCCCCCCCCCCCCCCACCCCTCAACAACCACATACGTATATCTACTACTAATGACAGCAGCAGATTTTTGAAAGAGAATTCCATGAAGCTACGTTTTCAGTGGAAGAGGTGTTCCAATTGTGCAGAGGCCGACCGCGAGAGACAGCTGTACGAACGGCACAAAAAACAAAACACTCCCCAACACGTGGCCTACGTCAGCACAGTGGGTAAGTAGATCTCCGCCCGGTGATAGTTTGTT
>JAFLJL010016208.1:42500-50000 GCA_018398815.1 Conus ventricosus
GGACATTACAGCATAGTCAATTGTACTTCCACCAGTATTACAAACAAACGTCAATGAGTCATCACAGTGAAATCGACACAGTCCATTGATTATAACACAATCAAATGCTGAACACATACCCAAGAGTTGTTTACCGAAAGCATTAGTTTCTTTATCATCGGATTTACGTTCAAATAAATGATCAACATCTTCACTCGTGTCCATACGATCCCAATAGTTGTGTTTCACATACACATCTGCAAAATGAGCATTCTCACTACCAGTCCTCGCATTCAAGTCCCCAATGATAATGAGTGAGAAATCTTCCGACAAATCATATAAATCAAGAATGCACTGCTCTAACACATCAATACCATTACCGTGTTCTGCAATGTTCCAGTATTTACTGTCGTACGGGTGAATATATAAACAAACCAAAAACACGTTTTTATTCACGCAAAATAACGATTTGTCTAGTTCCAAAACCACCATGTGTTCATACTTAATATCAATTCTTCTAACGAGTTTTGACAAAATCTTACGTACAAACACCATCACACCACCCGAATTCCTAGAATTCGCCGATATTTTCACGGCTTTAGAAACATACAAATCATAATCTTGGAACGCAGTATAATCGTAAGTCTTACTTGTCCGTGGCCACAAATGTCTCATTTAGTGAAAATATGTCAAATGTAAGAAGTGATTGAACCACGTCTTTAACACCAAGTTTCTGAAACCACCCGTTGCAGTTCCACGTACATATCTTTAGTTCTTTGAGGCTTTGGCCACACCCCTATTTCATTATGTTTGTGTTTCCCCCTCTCCCCCCTCTAACATGGCCACCACCCCTACCCCCTCTCCCCACTCTCTGCTGCTGTGCCTGCCCCTGTTTCCCGATCTGACCCACTGTTGCAGCATGTGTGTCTGTGCCGATTGTTCAGGCCGGCTCACTGAAGTGGCACGAGCTTTTTGCCGCGTGGTCACAGGGCTCCTTGCCGCTGACGTCATGAGAGCAGTGGTGTTCCTCCGTGCGCCCCGCGCACTGGATTGTGACGTATCGGGGTTGACATCTGACACTCTCGCGCCGTCACGGTTCGGTGGCCTTTCACTGGTACGATTTATATCTGGGTACTCCGACGTGTGCAGCAAATAACTTGGCTGGGAAGATGTGGCAATGCCGAAATCTTCGTCCGTGCGGTCGGGTGGGGGCAGTGGTGGGAAGTCCGTTCGCGATCCGCTGAATCCTTCCGGCTCGGGATCGTCATGTGATGCTGCGTCTGCTCGTATGTTTGTACCCGTCTTCTGGCTGGGATTTCCCTCACCACTGTCTTCCTCCTCAGGATGCCAAGCAGAGATTTTCTTCATCGCTTTTACTTTCTTTTCTTCCAGGTCGAAGGTGAAGATGCCATCTCTGGTGAGAAGCTTGTCAAATCTGAGCTTGGGCTTCTCCCCAGCCTCATACAACTCTTTCGCTTTGCTTCTCAGTCCTTGGCGTTTCTGGCGCACCATGGCAGAAAAGTCTTCCCTGACATACACTTCACTGAATTTTCCTGATGATTTCAGATTGCGGGCGCTTTTCAGGATTAAGGATTTTTGTTTGAATGACAGCAGCTTAACCACGACAGCGTTGTCACTGTGAGTTCTGTGGGCTCTTTCAATGTGGATGTCTTCTGTGATCCCCATCCCCTCACTGACCACTGCCTTGACCTGCCGTTCACACTCGTCCCAGCTCTCCCTGTCCTGTGTTTTCTCTAGCCCGAAGAAGAGCAGGTTATTTCGCCTACTGTCGTTTTCAAGATAGTCACAGTTTTCACACATGACCTTCATCTGTTCACATAAACGCTCATTTTCCTCTTGAAGCCTGTCGCACCTAGATCTGAGGTCAATAACTTCTTCTTGGAGCTGCGCGTATTTCTTGTCTATGCTGGCAATCTGATCCGTTAATGATGTCTTCAGGTCATCCATAGCTGAGCTAATCCGTTCAGACTGTTTATCCTGCTTTTCCTCTATTCTTCGTACGCAGGCTTGCATGTCCAGCATCCCTCTCATGAACTCCTGTAGGTCCGGCGCTGCTTGCTGCTTGGACAGGTCAGCCATCTCGCTCCTCTTTTCCCCCCTCACTCCAGTCTGAACGGTGTCTTCTGCCTGACGGTCATCTTCAGTGGTTGGACCGGGCCCAGGATTGGACTCCACATCCCCACAAGCCAGCAGATAGCAGGACATGAAAATCAGCACCACAGCAGTCAGTACACCGAAACGTGCACGACAGTAAACTGGGCCCACTGAACGCTGGAACACTGCAGTTTTAGAAGAGTACATTGCACAGTCTATCATCAGGCACACAAAGTGTCTTTTCCATTGTACCACATCCTTTGAAGAGAAACAGCACGCCTAAGGGTCTAACAACCGAGGATTTACGGCGTAAAATGGCACTTTGAACAGAAACAAACCTGCCCGTCACTTGCCGATACTGTTGCACACTCACTGGCATGATGGTGGAACACTGTAATGTCACTTATTGATGGCAAAAGAGTCCCTAAATTGATTTTTTCGCGAGACTGAAATCAAAACACGTCGCCATGATAGCTTGCGTTGACCTTGACCCCCAGGAGAGGGGGGAGAGAGAGAGAGAGAGAGAGAGAGAGAGAGAGTGTGTGTGTGTGTTAGAGTGTGTGTGTGTGTGTGTGTGTGTGTGTGTGTGTTAGAGAGAGAGAGAGAGAGAGAGAGAGAGAGAGAGAGAGAGAGAGAGAGTGGTGTGTGTGTGTGTGTGTGCGTGCGTGCGTGTGTGTGTGTGTGTGTGTGTGTGTGTGTGTGTGTGTGTGTGTGTGTGTGTTAGAGTGTGTATGTGTGTGTGTGTGCGTGTGTGTGTGTGAGAGAGAGAGAGAGAGAGAGAGAGAGAGAGAGAGAGAGAGAGAGAGAGAGAGAGAGAGAGAGAGAGACGGGGGTTGGGGGTGGGGGAGGGTTATAAACATTGCTTCTGTTGGACTTATTATCACTAATATTTGATTTGTTTACAAAATCTTGTTCTGTCTCTTTAGTTGTGTTTGTTATTCTGCAAGTTCCACCTTCGCCTTTAGTGGCATTTTTCACTCTCTGCCGACGGCACAGTCCGACGACCGCTTCGTGTGGGGGAGCCGTTATTGGCAGCAAGTAGAGGGAAACTACTCTCATTCTTCCTCGGCTCCTGGGGACAAGTCTTCTCCCTTGTTCCAATTCTAATAGCTGATCAGTCGAAAGCTGATCCTTCACATCTCTGCATGAACTATGGTTGCGGGGACAGGTACGACTGGTCAACTTCTGCTGTCTCAGATGGTCGAATGAAAGAGAAGGACCGACCAGCCGCCGTGGCGAAGTGGTTAGCGTCGCGGACTCCCGGCTGGGAGGTCGTGGGTTCGATTCCCATCAGAGTCATGTGGGATTTTTCTGTTCCGACCGGCTCCTACCCTGAGTTGAGTTTGCTGCGGTCTCAGTTGGGAAAACTGGGACCACACAGTCGAGTTTCATCCACTTAATGGATGCGTTTCTGAGAGAGTTGCTCAAATTTCCTGATCAACACTGCAGGTGTCTGTATCTCTCGGGCCTGGTTGACGCCGGGATGTAATATGAAAGGAAGCGTAGAGTACAGCCCTGTCATGTAGTCTCAGACCGGAATGGAAACCCGTAGCATCATCTTAATCTTCATTTAGAGTGTTGGGACTTGCATGACGTGAGACATAAACACTTTGCAGCAGACTCCATGAAAACCTTGTTCAGAGATGACCCACCTGATGTGATCTTTGAATATCTGAGGGAGGTTAACGTTTTTCATTTGATCTGAAATTTCACAGTGGAAAGATTTTTTAACAAATTTTCGGGTGTGTTTTTAAGAAGATGTATGTTAAAGGGTTGTGTGAATGAATGACTTGTGAGTTGGCTTCAGCGCGCTGATAGCCCTGATATGGCCCTTTGCGGTAGGCAACATGACCTTGCCTGCATGGAGGAGCTGGTCGAGACTGGAATGTTACGCAACAACGATTTGACTTCAAAGGCAGGGACTTCAGATTGCCGACACGCCCACGACATTTGCGCGTGAAATGGAAATGGCGCGTCACATACT
The DNA here is from genome assembly GCA_018398815.1 of Conus ventricosus. Taxonomy (NCBI): domain Eukaryota; kingdom Metazoa; phylum Mollusca; class Gastropoda; order Neogastropoda; family Conidae; genus Conus; species Conus ventricosus. The sequence goes on from JAFLJL010016208.1 coordinate 46,579, forward strand.
ATTCGTGCGCCTTTTAGCTGTCCACCATACACCACTACTACTACTTCTACACTGCCCATTCGTAACAGGACCATACAAATAAGAAGGTAGGAATACAGCACATTTTAAATTGACACATGTGTAACCCGCCGATTTGTAAGCAACGCCGATTTGTAGGCCTAGCCCGCCGATTTGTAAGCGCTCTACAAATCGGCGCTGCTTACAAATCGGCGGTTTTACAAGTCATGCAATGTGCGCCGATTTGTAAGCGCTTACAAATCGGCGCTGCTACAAATCGGCGAGCTACAACATGCATTACCAACATCGCACACGTTATTAGCTCAGATGGACAGACTGTTGTTATTTTTTATTTTTTTTTTGATTTTTTTTTTTTTTTTTTTTTTTGCGAAGTATTTTCACAGTTATTCTTAGTGGAGTGTCTAGACTCTAACATATGAAGGAGAGAAGTGACAATATAAAAAAAAATGACCAGAGACAGTAGTTCCGATATTTTCAGTGATCTATGTTGTATTTCAATATCGTCTAACATGATGATGAACAGGCGTTAATTAAAATAACCGCTGAACTGCACGGAAGCTGCAGCGTCGTGGTGGGAATCGGTCCTTCTCTTTCTTTTTTAATGCTGATCGATGAGAACCGGTGTGGCAGCCGGCATAAAACCGTTTCTTCTTTGCGACCACCAGAGGTAGATGAGAGAAACTCTTAGGTTTGGATGGATCTGGAAAAGTTGGTTATCCGTCTGTGTATTCCTGTCCTTCTGCCAAAGGTATCTGACATAGGCCTAGTCATAAACTTTCGGTTTTAGAGCTGAGTAGGGGATAGATATGTTAAGACAGTTTCCTCCACGCAGCATCGCACTGCTGCCTGCGAAGGGAAAATGTCAAAGATGAAAAAAAGGACATCAAAGAAAACGGGCCCAGCACCTCACAACTTCATCGAAACCGGTTGCACAGTTTTGGTGACACTACAAGGTCACTCTCGAGGGTGACAACACATAGATCAATCATGCATTCGTCCTTTGTTCACGTCTCTTCTTCTTAAAATACGTCATGTCCTCACGCATCGAATATGTCATTGGCCCTGACGTAATATCATAGATCAATCTTGCATTCGTCCTTCTAACACGTCTCTTCTAAAAATACGTCATGTCCTCACGCAGCGAACATGTCATTGTCCATGACGTAAAATATCTAGCTCATGACGTAAAATATCTATCTGTTGTACATCATCTCCTCACGGCAGTGATGATGTCATTTTCCTTGACGTAAAAAAAAAATCTGTTTGTTGAATGTCACCCTATGTGTCAGCTAAAGTTTCTTCCAAGAAAAAAGAAAAAAACAAAAAAACAAAACCAGTTTGAAGAATTTACACAGCGGATGCGCCATTCGACTTGACGTACAAGGCAAATCTATGGACCTGTCTGATGACACCACACAAGCAAATTAAGGAAAAAGGAAAGTGTATTGAGAAAGAATCCTATATAGAACCCGCCCGCCGTTGGATTCTGATACACCCGGACATTTCACGCACCTGACCCTGGATTCTATTTCATTTTTCAGCCAACATTCTTGACAGTCCGTTCATTTGTTTCTGTGGAATCATGTGCGCGCGCGCGCACGTACGCACGCACGCACGCACGCACGCACGCGCTCACACACACACACACACACACACACACACACACACACACACACACACACACACACACACACACACACACACACACACACATCTAAAAAAAAAGGAATAGAATGAGGACAGGATGTAAAAAAGCTGGAAAGCTTATTCTTTAACCCTCAATAAAGACTTGACTTGACTTCACACACACACACACACACACACACACACACACACACACACACACACACACACACACACACACTTGTGTTGGCCCCATTTTCTGGACGTTGCGCTGGACCAGTCATTATGTGGACATCAATTTTCCAAGAACTTTGAAACAGTTCTCCAGAATGTTTTTTTTTTTTTAATGGGATATTATTATTGAAATGTTTGGATTAACAAACGTACCAGTTACACACATTTACACTCAAAAATTAATAGTATGCATGTTCACACTCATGATGTGGACTTACAAACAAACAAACACACACACACGCACGCACGCACGCACGCACACACACACACACACACACACACACACAGCACGCACGCACGCACGCACGCACGCACGCACGCACGCACGCACGCACACACACACACACACACACACACACACACACACACACACACACACCACACTTTTTCATGGCATCATCTTGCCGTTCATACATGCGGTGACGGTAAGCAATGTTACAATTGATGGCATTGTATAAGGAACCTTACCAATTACACACGTTCACACTCAAAATGTAATATAGTATGAAATTTCACATTTATTAACCTTTCCCGTACGTCACTTAAAATTTTCCCCGCCACTTTTCGTGGGTTTCCAAAGACACAAGCTTTTTGTGAAGGAATAAACCTTTGCCGTACATCGTGGGTCACCATGGACCCTTGTCTTCTGAAGGAATAAACCTTTGCCGTACATCGTGGGTCTCCATGGACCATTGTTCTCTCCTGAAGGAATAAACCTTTGCCGTACATCATGGGTCTCCATGGACCCTTGTTCTCTCCTGAAGGAATAAACCTTTGACGTACATCATGGGTCTCCATGGACCCTTGTTGTCTTCTGAAGGAATAAACCTTTGCCGTACATCATGGGTCTCCATGGACCCTTGTTCTCTCCTGAAGGAATAAACCTTTGCCGTACATCATGGGTCTCCATGGACCCTTGTTGTCTTCTGAAGGAATAAACCTTTGCCGTGCATCATGGGTCTGTATGGACCCTTGTTCTCTCCTGAAGGAATAAACCTTTGCCGTACATCATGGGTCTCCATGGACCCTTGTTGTCTTCTGAAGGAATAAACCTTTGCCGTACATCATGGGTCTCCATGGACCCTTGTTCTCTCCTGAAGGAATAAACCTTTGCCGTACATCATGGGTCTCCATGGACCCTTGTCTTCTGAAGGAATAAACCTTTGCCGTGCATCATGGGTCTGTATGGACCCTTGTTCTCTCCTGAAGGAATAAACCTTTGCCGTACATCGTGGGTCTCCATGGACCCTTGTTCTCTCCTGAAGGAATAAACCTTTGCCGTACATCATGGGTCTCCATGGACCCTTGTTGTCTTCTGAAGGAATAAACCTTTGCCGTACATCATGGGTCTCCATGGACCCTTGTTCTCTCCTGAAGGAATAAACCTTTGCCGTACATCATGGGTCTCCATGGACCCTTGTTGTCTTCTGAAGGAATAAACCTTTGCCGTACATCGTGGGTCTCCATGGACCCTTGTTCTCTCCTGAAGGAATAAACCTTTGCCGTACATCGTGGGTCTGTATGGACCCTTGTTGTCTTCTGAAGGA
>JAFLJL010016208.1:55000-57500 GCA_018398815.1 Conus ventricosus
TGGCCCTCAGTAGTTATCTGATTTGGTTCGACCGTTGGGCTTAATTTGTGTATGTATGAATGTTTGTATGTATTTGAATATGTCTGTCTGCCTCTCTCTGTATACATCTGTGTGTGTGTAGTAGTAGTAGTAGAAGTAGTAGTAGTAGTAGTAGTAGTAGTAGTAGTAGTACTTTAGTTTTCCGTCTGTTCACATCTGTGATATTAGACGGAGAGAGAGAGAGAGAGAGAGAGAGAGAGAGAGAGAGAGAGAGAGAGAGAGAGAAATGTCTGTGACTATGCAAGTTTATGCATAATCTGATTATGCAAATGTCCCCTTTATATCCCTACAACATACCTGCAAATAATCTTACAGCAAATGCTTAACTGGACTACAAATGAAAGAGAAAACAACATTGAAGGCAAATTTTAAATCTGAAAAGACATCACATATAGACATGCCTGATAACGGGTGGTAAATGTGCTTGAAGAGGTAAACAGTCAAACAGTAGATGCTTGCTGGTTATTCTTCGTTCTCCACAAATACATTTTGCTTCGCTTGTATATTGAGTTTTTATGGCATCAAGTTTTAATTTATGAAATATTGAAATGAAATTTCTGTATTGATACATAGTTTCCACTAGTAAATGAAGAATGCTGTTTACATGTTCATAATTAATTAAATGAGTATATTTATCAGCCACACCAAGCAACGTATTTTTGGAGTGTTTTCTGAATCGGCACCAGACGGTTTGCTTTAATAATTGATTGACTTCAGGTAAAGAAAAGGGTATATTCAATACCGTGGCGCACTTTTCATTTCTGGCTCCTCTCTTTGCACACCTATCAGCTAGCTCATTACCCAAAATACCACAATGCGATTGAATCCAACAGAAGGTGACATCAGTTCCTTTACATATCAAAACATGAATGAGATGGCATATTTCATTTACAAGAAAGCTATTCGAAATGGTATTTGAAAATTTTATGGATTGTAGAACAGACATTGAATACACACAAATAACTACTTTTAATATTGATTGTGGCAAGTCAATAAAATATGACAATGACATAATAATAGCTATAATTTCAGCGACAAATCTTGATCTGCCTTTTCCTAAGGAATATATCTTTTCAACCTTTTGTGATGGTATAACAAAAGCAGAATCAGACTGATTGTTAGACAATACTGAACCATCTGTGTAAACTTTAAGATGTTGAGGATATTTGTCTTGTATTGCATCTTTACAGAATACGATAAAATATTTGGTTGGTCAGTTTTGCTCACATCAGTGTGGTCAAGATCAAAATGTGCCCTGTTTCTTTCCCAGGCTGGAGGAGAAATCAAGGCCACCTTCGCTAATGTCTCAGAACTGACTGTTGACTCTTTCAAAAGACTTTCTGTATAAGAACCAATGGTAGAATAAGACAAAATAGTCTGAGTTCTTTTTGGATAATGAGATTCAGGTTTTATAGCAATCTCATTTTCATTCACACTTATGAGCGTTGAACACTTCATTACATATTTGGCGAGTGTTAACTTTCTATGTTCGTCTAATGGTAAAATATTAATTCCCTTATAAGTTCGGTAAGGTGAAGCATGGAACGGAAGACCAAGACATAATTTATAGGCTTTACTATCTATGCTTTGCAGCTTTTGTAACAGGTGTTTAGGGGCACTGAAAAAAGCTTCTTGTGCATAGCATAATTTTGATCGGATCAGTGATGTGGCTAAATGTTTTAAAGTGTTTATATCCTGACACCAACTTTGTTTACTGATAATTTTCAAAACGTTTAGTGTTTTTCTAGCTTTGTTCAGAAGGTACTGAATATGAAAGTTCCACGTTAATTTAGATGTTAAATATACTCCCAAAAATTAAACTTAAAGGTTTGTAGTCAAGTGTGACTGCATCCACTTTAAAAGAGGGTAAATCGCTTGTATCAGCGCCATTGTTAGATAACACCATATATGTTTTATCACAAGAAAACATTAGACCATTCTGAAACATGTATCTACCAAGACTGTCTAATTCAGATTGGTAAATTTTCTTGTAATGATTAAGTGTTCTTTTAGGAGTATTTTTCCTTATTGAATCATTCATCCATATGCACAGATCGTCAGCATACTGCACAGCTGTGATATTTTCACTTATATGTTTAGGAAGATCACAGAGTAAAATGTTAAACAACATTGGAGCTATCACAGAACCTTGTGGAGTTCCCATTTGTAATGATTTAAATTCAGAGTACGTATTTCTACTTTAACTTGTAATCTTCTGTCTTGAACAATTCTCTGATATAATGATAAAGGTTGCCAGATAGACCTATGTTTTTTTATTTGAGTAACAGTCTGACATGCCAAACACTATCGAAAGCTCTTTTGACATAAAATAGAATGTAGCCAAAACGCTTTCACGTTTTGCAAATTGGTTTTTAATTTGTGTCGTTATTTTAACTATATGATCAATGACTGAACTTCCTTTTCGAAAACCGGCTTGCTTGTGTGGAATTACGTCATATTT
>JAFLJL010016210.1:0-5000 GCA_018398815.1 Conus ventricosus
GATCTGATTGGCCCAATCTCACCCTATTCCAAAGGTGGGCACAGGTATGAGACGTGTAAGGTTGCAAAGGAAAGTCTGCAGAAGGCTAGGGTCGTTCAGAAGAAGCAATATGACAGGAAGGTGAGGAAGCAATCCCTCAAGGCGGGAGATCAAGTCCTGGTACTGCTTCCCACGGGTCACAACAAGCTGCTGATGCATTGGAAAGGACCATTCACCATCACTGAAAAGGTCGATCGGGATTACCGAATTGATGTGAATGGGAAACTAAAAACTTTTCCATGCGAATTTTCTCCGCAATATATTCAGCGTGAGACTCAGCACATAGGCGCAGCAGCAATCATTGATGAGGTGAAAGAGACCCAGCAGAAGAAGGGGAGATTTTGTTGCCTGAGTTTCCAGGAGAAGAGTCATACAGGGATGTGTCACTGTATGAAGGGCTAGGCAGTAGGAGACAGGGGGAAGTTAGGGGGCTCCTAGAACAGTATAGGGCGTCCCTGACTGATAAACCAGGCAGGACAACTCTAGAGACATGTACGGTGGAGTTGACATCACAGAAGCCCGTACATGTGAAAGCCTACCCGATCCCATATGCCACCAAGCAAGTGATCGAGGAGGAGGTAGAAAAGATGTTGGACCTTGGGGTGATTGAACCGTCCAAATCTCATATAGTGCACCCGTCGTCTTAGTAAGGAAAAAGTCGGTGAGCATCGATTCTGTGTCGACATAGACGTCTGAACAGTGTCCACCAAGTCGATGCAGAGGTCATACCAAACATGGAAGACCTGTTCGCTCAGATCGCCACAAGCAAGAGCCAGTATTTCACCAGGATAGATCTGAGCAAGGGTTACTGGCAAATAGCCCTGAGTGAGGACTCAAAGGAAGTCACAGCATTCTCCACTCCTATGGGGCTATACCAGTGGCGAGTACTCCCTTTTGGGATGGTCAACGCACCTGCAGTCTTCTCTCGAATGATGAGGAAGCTATTGACGGGATTGGAAGGTGTTGTGAATTTCATGGATGACATTCTGATAGCATCCGAGACATGGGAGGAGCATATGAGGCAGCTAGGAGCAGTTTTAGAGAGGTTGAGAACAAGCCAATCTCACAGCCAGACCAACAAAGTGCCAGGTTGGTTTTCCAAGCCTGGAGTTCCTAGGTTTGTTGTCGGAGGCGACACAAAGCAGCCGGAAAGAGGAAAGGTGGAGAAGATGATGAATTCAGAGAGACCAAAGACCAAAACAGAAGTCAGGAGTCTGCTAGGTTTTATTGGGTTCTAAGGAGTTTGTCCCAAATTTTTGCTGCAATCACGAGTCCTCTCAGTGATTTGGTCAAGGCAGGGAAACCGGCAGTGGTCGAATGGTCAGACGCTGCAGAGCAAGCACTGCAGACGGTGTTGGAAAGACTAGGTTCCCGTCCCATCTTGAAGCTACCAGATATGTCCAAACCATTTTTGTTGCGGACAGATGCATCAGGTGGTGGGATAGGTGCAGTATTGTTGCAGGAGCATGAAGGAGTCGAGTTTCCTGTGAGGTATGCAAGCAGGAAGTTGACAAAGTGTGAAGAAGGGTACGCAACGGTGGAGAAGGAGTGTTAGCTGTCGTGTGGGCCGTGCAGAAGTTCCACAAATACTTGTATGGGAAAGAGTTCGTGATAGAGACAGATCACCAACCACTCAAATTCCTGCAGGAGGCGCAGCTGAAAAAACAGCAGAGTTCTGCGTTGGGCAATGGCACTGCAGCCCTACAGGTATCGAGTGCAGTACATCCCAGGTCGACAGAATGTCGGAGCTGACTATTTAAGCGTGTAGTCTAGCAAGCTGCAACTCAGAGGAAGTCAGTCATATCCGGGGTGCATTGTTGATAATATGTGTTGATTCCAGTTATGTTGATTGGATATGGGTTCATTCCAGTTGGCTATGTTCATATTTTTGTGTGTGAGACTTGTTCATATTTTCTTTGTGAACTTGTTCATGTGAATGTAGTTATGCTTGGAGCATACAGTCGCTTGTGTAGTGATGCATTATTTGCAATAAGTGAGGATGGAGATTCCTCAGTGAAGTGTCATGGATCGTGATCATATTATATTGTGCTTTTCATAAGAATTGTGAAAAGAAGATATGGCAAATCCGCAGGTAGGGGAATGGCATAAGTGCGCACAGAGGTCGTTATAAAATGAGTTGAAATAACGCAAGAGCGCACGTCAATGATAACTCATTGGAGTGGTATTCACTAATGGTATATTTTATAATTTATAAACCGTTGGTTGTAAAGTATTTTCCAAACTTTGCGCGTGTAAGCTGTGTGTCAGCAAATTCGGTTGTTGTCTTTTTTGTACCGTTGTTTTGAGACAATGCGGTGCATAGTCTTTTGCAAGGGGGAAATTGTCACGGTCAAAATTCAACACAACCAAATGTGGTCCGTCGCCGGCCACTTCGACTGGACATAAGTCCAAACGCAGACATCTTGGCGCCACGTAGACCGGGCCCATGGTTCGGATCCGGCCAATTAAGCTTAGTGGAGAGGCTTCACAGAGACGGTGCGATCCACCCAGACTGACTAAGCCGTTTTGACCGACGCCTCGATGTCTAGCGAGACGAGTCGTAGCGCCTGGCTCAGCCTCATCTGCCAATTTGTGGAACCAGCGTCATGTTACTCAGACGTCGTGGCGCCTACCCAGACTCAGCTAGCCACTTTAGAGGGACCAGTGTCCACGACTTAAGTCACACGGCGCCAGTTAAGTAGGAAAGGGGGGAAGGTAGTGTGTGGTGGGGGTGAAATCTAGCTAATCAATTAAATGACCAATTGACCACCACGAGAGTAAGCGCGTGTCGGCGTGACTGTCATGATTTAAATATCCAATGGAATTAGAGGGAGATAACTTCGGGGTGTCAGGGGTAAAAATACTGACCAATGGTACTCGCCCTTTTTGGAGAGATCGGAACGAATAAGAGGGATGTGAGAGTGAGAGAACGGGAGAAACGAGGGGGAGAAGGAACAGAGAGACAGAGAGAGAGAGGTCTGAGTGTAATCTCTGAGGAGAGAAAAGCAGAGAGATGAGGGGAGGAGAGAAGAGAACCAAGTTGAGAGATTAGCATGAGATAGTCCTGCAGAGGAAGGACTGAGGAGAGATGTGGAGAGAGAGAGAGAGTTGCTAATTAAGAAGAAGAAAAAGAAAGAAAAAGAAAAAAAAAAAGAAAAGAAAAGCAACCATGTCCATTTGATAAGAGCAGACTAGAAGAGAGAGAGAGAGAGTGCAATGCGTTAATGCAGGAAGAAAGAAAGGAGAACAGATCGATGTTGATAGTCACTGTTCTATCCTAACCGGGGTTCGACCTCATACCTGGCAGCGTCACTTCGCCAAGCAGAACCACAGACCAACGCCAACAGTCTCACCTGACCAGGCGCCATCAGACCAACACCAGTGCCAGCAGCTGTGTCGTGTTGTGAAAGTGACAGTGAAAAGAAAAAGAAAAGAAAAGAAAAGACAGTGATTCGTGAATAGTTAAGATCACCTGGCCAGGTAAAGTAGAAATCTATTTATACCCGGTTAGTTAATGATGTTTTAGATAAATGATTTTGTGAAGTTCAGGAAAGAGAGAATGTTTTATTTTATTTGATCCATATGCATTGATGTTTCTTTCTATGAGCATGTGTAGTAAAGTTATAGACTTTACTAGTGGTTTGATGTGACGAATGCATGATATATGAATGAGATTGTAAGCAAGCTGTGAGTGTGTTTGGGCTGTGCGCTAGTCCTTCCTCCACTGACATCACCCGAGGTTGACATAGATCCTGTTCTCAGTTGACCAAATCTTGAGAGTGATGGCGGCCATGGGCGGTTTTCATGCCTAAAGAACTCTTCAAGATTTCCATTTCGGAACTGGCATGCGATGTAGAGCTTAGAAAACAGAGAACAGTCATTTTTCAACATTGCCAGATTACTCTTCACACTGGACGGCAGTCTGCAAACTTGGTTTGAGAACAAGGGGAATCCGTTTCTTTTGATGGGTTCAGAAAGTGGCTTAATTCTCTTTTCAAAGCGCTCTTCGATGAATGTTTCATACTGTTCCTGATGGAATACTGCCATCACACTAGCCGGAATAGAAGTAGAAATGTCATGCCAAAGACAGGGGCTGTTTGGGGAGTATCTCGGAAGCTTTCAATATGAGCCACAACCTCAGCAAGTGCAATAGCATGTGCTGTTGATCTGTTTGTTGTTTCTTCTGATTCTTGTGCCTGGTTTGCTGGTACACGTCTGTAGAAGGCAGACAGGCATTTAATGTGATAATGACAATCCATTGCCACCATGTCTTTGACAGCAAGTTTTGTGAGTAGCTCTTGATCGTTCAGTTGCTGAGCATGTGCACGAACTTTATCATCCAGGGGCAAAGTAAGAGCTCGATGAAGCCCTGCTGCACCGGGAGATCCATTGCAGAAAAAGCATGTTGGTCCTGTGCCCATCTCATCTGTCTCACAGCTAGATTCATCTGCAAGTTTTCACAGGACTGGGTTTATCACTTGCTGGCTTTCTTTTCCTGTTTAAAACAGTGTCGCTTATTTTTGCACAGCAAGATTTGTTCCAAGAAGCTTTGTGCTTCCTCAAGGTCTCCTCAAAACCAGTTCCTTCATCCAGTTTAGACAAGGGAATAGAAAGTGGGGACTCGCCCTACTCCTGAAAAGCTGTCAAATTGTAAGCAACGTAGGTATACCCTGCTCCATCTCCTCTTGCTCCCTTTGCTGGGCATATCAGAGGTACTTTGCTTAATGGGTTCTGGCACAGAGCGCACAGATTCCAGTCAACTGTCAAGTCATCAACTTCTTCAGAGGAAAATGGTACACTGGGGTCGTTTATCCTCTTATAGTCACGAGACATCACCAATTTCTGACTGCCTACAGACTCAGAACTGCAACAAAGACAAAAAAACAAAACCTGAGTTTTGACGCCAATGGATGACCATACAATTTGCACTGATCAGTTTGATTCTGCTATAATGACAACCA
>JAFLJL010016210.1:10000-25000 GCA_018398815.1 Conus ventricosus
ACACCATGTAAAAAGAAAAAAGAAACATATTCATTAATCACGCATACAGACATACACTACATCATTTGTGATTGAAGATTGTTGAAATTATATTTTCTTTGAATCCGACGTGAAGTGTGGGTGTTGAGTTGTCGGCGAGTTCCTTGAGCTGAGGCGATTGTATATCAGCACCCCATTGGTGTGACAAGGGGGAGGGGGGGGGGGGGGAGGGAGGAGTACTCCGTTTTTCATCTTACATTTCAATTCCCACCAATTGGGTGGAGACAAAATGTGACTGCCGTAGGCCGTTTTGATACACGGATTAATCTCTCTCTCTCTCTCTCTCTCTCTCTCTCTCTCACTCTCTCCTCTCTCTCCCTCCTCTCTTCTCTCTCCCTCTCTCTCTCTCTCTCTCTCTCAGAGATAGAGGGAGAGAGAAGCGAACGAGGGAGGGAGGGAGGAGGGAGAGAGAGAGAGAGGGGAAGAGAGAGAGAGAGAGAGAGAGAGAGAGAGAGAGAGAGAGAGAGAGAGAGATGATGATGATGCCAGGGATGAGAGGGAATGGTAGGAAGGAGGAGAGAGGGGAGGGGTGGAGCCGGTAAGTGGGGATGGGAGAGGAATCACACCAACCGTTGTGACACGAGACCCTATCAATATTCAGACCCAGACACAACGGTGACACGAGACCCTATCAATATTCAGACCCAAACACAACGTGTGACACGAGACCCTATCAATATTCAGACCCAAACACAACGTGTGACACGAGACCCTATCAATATTCAGACCCAAACACAACGTGTGACACGAGACCCTATCAAAATTCAGACCCAAACACAAACGTCACCAACTGAAAGCTTGACGTCACCTGATAACGTCACTTCCTGTCCACCAGTCCCTTGAACACACAGCCAGCCAGCCAGCCAATCAGATCCGGAGGAGAACCTGGCAATGAAAGGGGATAACCCTGCCAGGCAGCACTGTGGAGAGAGCTCTGAACCTGTGGCGGAGTGAACGGGCTGGAGGGGGGGGGGGGGGGGGGGGGGGGGGGGGGGGAGGTGCGCTGGAGGGAGGGGGAGGGGGGAGGGGGGGCTGGAGGGCTAAGGGGTGGGGTAAGTGGCCCAAGTTGTGACATATGTCTCTGACCCCCAGACCCTCCTGATAACGGCCCTCTATCTACCCAACCCACCAACAAGGCTTGGCGGGAGGTCTCTTTGCTGGCGTAGGAGGAGGAAGAGGAGGAGGAGGACGAGGAGTAGAAGGAAAAAGAAGAGGACGAGGAAGAGGAGGAGAGGAGAAGGAAAAGGATGTAGGAGAGGAGGAGGAGGGGGAGGAGGAGGAGAAGGAAGAGGAGGAGGAGGAGGAGAAGAGGGAAAAAGAAGAGGACGAGGAAGAGGAGGAGGAGAAGGAAAAGGATGTAGGAGAGGAGGAGGGGAGGAGAAGGAAAAGGATGTAGGAGAGGAGGAGGGGGAGGAGAAGGAAAAGGATGTAGGAGAGGAGGAGGGGGAGAAGGAAGAGGAGGGGGAGGAGAAGTAGAAGCAAAAGGAAAAAGAAGAGACGAGGAGGAGAGGAGGAGGAGGAGGAGGAGGGAAAGGGGGACGAGGAGGAGGACGAGGAGGAGGAGGAGGAGGAGAAGGAAAAGGATGTAGGAGAGGAGGAGAGGAGGGGGAGGAGGAGAAGTAAAGGAAAAGGAAAAAGAAAGGACGAGGAGGAGGAGGAGGAGGAGGACGAGGAGGAGGACGAGAGGAGGAGGAGGAGGAGAAGGAAAAGGATGTAGGAGAGGAGGAGGAGGGGGAGGAGGAGGAGAAGGAAGATGAGGAGGAGGAGAGTAGAAGGAAAAGGAAAAAGAAGAGGACGAGGAAGAGGAGGAGGAGGAGGAGGAGGAGGAGAAGGAAAAAAGGAAAAGAAGAGGAAGAAGAAGTGGTGGAGGAGGAGGAAGAGGAGGAAGAAGAGGGAAGGATGAGGAGGAGCAAGAGGAGGAAGGAGGAAAAAGAGGCGGAAGAGGAGAATGAGAAGGAAGAGGAGGAAGAAGGGAGGAGGAAGACATGGGTGCGGGAAAGGTAGAGAGGAGGGTGGTATGGGAGAAGGGGGGGGGGTGAATAGAGGCTGGGCGGGCAGGACAGAGACGACAGAGCCAGCATCCCAACATCTGTCTGCTGCTGGCAACGAGGAGCGGGGGGGGGGGGGGGGGGGGGGGGGGGGGGGGGGGGGGGGGGGGGGCAGGCAGAGACGACAGAGCCAGCCCCAAATCGGGGCACAGAGCGGGGGAGGGAGCGGGGGGGGGGGGGGGGGGGGCAGGACAGAGACGACAGAGCCGCATCCAACATCGTCTGCTGCTGGCAACAGAGGAGCGGGGGGGGGGGGGGGGGGGGGGGGGGGATGGGTGAGACTCAGTAGCCCCTTTACACTGACCAGTGTTCCCGACTTAAGCACACGGCGCCAGGTCAAGTAGGAAAGGGGGGAAGGTAGAGTTGTGGGTGTGCGTGGGGGGTGAAATCTGGATAATCAATTAAATGACCAATTGACACACGAGAAGTAGGTGGATGTAGGGCGGGACTGTCATGATTTGACGTTCCATGGTATTAGAGGGGGATAACTTCGGGTGTCGGCGGTTAAAAAATACTGACAATGGTACTCGCCTTTTCGGACAGATCGGAACGAATAAGAAAGAGTGAGAGAGAGGAACGCTGAAGGGGGAGAAACGAACGAGAGACCAGAGAGAGAGAGGTCTGTGTGTAATCTCTGAAGGAGAGAAAGCAGAGAGATGAGACGGAGGAGAGAAGAGAACAAGTTGAGAGTTAGCATGAGATAGTCTGCAGAGGGAAAGATGCGGAGCGTCTGTGGGAGAGAGAGAGTTGATAATTAATGAAGAAGAAAAGGAAGAAAAGAAAAAAAAGAAAGAAAAGCAACCATGTCCATTTGATAAGAGCAGACTAGAGACGAGAGAGAAAGAGGTGGCAATGCGTTAATGCAGAGAAGAAGAGAGGAGAACAGATCGATGTTGATAGTTCACTGTTCTATCCTAACCGGGGGGTCGACCTCATACCTGGCAGCGTCATTTCGCAAGAGAACACGACCAAACGCCATCCGTCTACTGACCAGGCGCAAAACAGACCAACGCAACAGTCTCCCTGACCAGGCGCCATCAGACCAGCAAGTGCCGGCAGTTGTGTCGTGCTGTGAAAGTGACAGTGAAATGAAGAAGAAAAGAGAAAAGAAAAGACAGTTGATTCGTGAATAGTTATGATCACCTGGCAGGTTAAAGTAGAAATCTATCTATACCGGGTTAGCTAATGATTGTTTTAGATAAATTGGATTTTGTGAAGTTCAGGAAGGAAGAGAATGGTTTTATTTTATTTGATTCCATATGCATTGATGTTTTCGTCTTTGAACATGTGTAGTAAAGTTATAGACTTTACTTGTGTTTGATGTGGTCGAATGCATGATATATGAATGAGATGTAGCAAGCTGTGAGTGTGTTTGGGTGATGACGCTAGTCCTGCATCCACTTGACATTACTCGAGGTTGACAGATTATGAGTTGGGTTTAATGATGTCGGGTGCAATCTTTGCACCTTCATTGGAAGCAGAGGCTTCGTTTTGCTACCCATATAGGGTAGCACTTGTGCGCTAAGTAATAAGGAGACTTAGCACCTGGGTGACATATGTGAGACCCATTTAATTCCATTCATATTGACTCTTGGGTATGTTGAAGTATATATGCTCCTTATCTACTTCTTATTGAAATTGGCCCTGTGCTACTAAATTTAGCTAAGGGAGGTCAGTCGTGTTCAGGACAGGAATTTAGCACTCGCAAGTTTGATGTCATGGGCACTTATCATGTACTTTGACGTATTTCGTTCGATCTTTACAAGAACATAATAAAAGTTTATCATTGGCTGGGTAGAATGGTTGTGATGGGATCAAATGTTGGTTAGTATGGTGAAAGTTTGAATTGTAAGATTGTTATGGAATTAAATTCTTATCTCGTTCATGGTTGGTCAAGCAAGTTGTTTAGTTACGGGCTTATTTGGATTAAAAGAGTGTTTATGCACCCTGTTGTTTTTAATCTTAAGCGGGGCATATATGTAACGCGACAGCCCTTCGCGACCAAACACCTGAGGACCAATTCTGGAATTTTCTCATAGACTCACATCTTTTGTCGACTCAAAATTACGTCACACGCTCTTCAACGTGGCCGTGACGCAACATATTGTCCAGGCTGCTCAAACTTGCACTTTAAAATCATTTTTTTTCTATTGATGCGTTCAAAACACCAGTCTGCTTGTATATTATATATATTTTTTTTTATCGCGCTGCGAATCCCGGAAGGTCTCATCAGTTTTCTACAATGCTCAAAATCTTCACTATGTCATTGCTAAGCATCGTTGTCAGACATCCTCTAGGGAAAAATGACGAAGAAGTAAAAGGACGTTTATTGGAGAGTGGCAGAAAGCAGCAGCTATTCGACTGGAAGAAAATCGGAACTCAAGAAGACGTTGCATCTTGCTTATACCGCAAGTCAGCGGAGATCGCAGTCGTGAGAAATTTCAATCCGATCGATTCTCAAATCCTACCGTGACCCGGGTTCGTGCTGCAAACCACATGATCGAGCGCGCAGAGGACTGACCCTGACCCAGACATCTGAGGGACTCTGGCAGCTGGTGTCGCTGGCGGTCGGGAAACTTGAGCGTGCGCTCGATTACTCCATCTTTTTACCAGTGAGTCTAGTCACACTCCTTGTATTATTATTATTTGTTTGTAGATTAAGGTTGTCAGAGGGGAATATGTTCAATTGGTTTATTGAAATGGATGTGTAGTTTTGGTGCGAAAATTGTCGCACGTACATCAAAGTCTATATGTTAATATTTTCTTATCCCAAGTTCATGTGTTTCGGTATCACAGTTATGGCCGTCGTAGTTTAGGCTTGATTCATTGATTTTAAATCTTTATTGCAGATGGAGGAGAGTGCGCCTGGGGTGAGTGGGGGTCATTCTCATTTCATGTATCGTTCCATCTACATCTTTCTTTTTCTTTATTTATGTCATTCGTACCGCAAGTAGGGACATGCAGACATGGTACTCGCCACTTAGGGTGTGTGCATTTTGTTGTCATGTCTGTTTTTCATGTTACAAAATAAAAATACCTAAACAAGTCTGCTGCGGGTAGATTTTAGTGGGATAGGACACTGGCTGCACTTGTCCTGTTGCAGGTGGGTTTTGTTACCTTATCTGAAGTCTTATCAAACTGATGCTTTGGACGTGACGCCTCCTGACGTCTTATCAACTGGGACTGCCTTGGACGTTGACGCCTCTTGAAGTCTTACAACTGGACTGTCTTGGACGTGACGCCTCCTGATGGTCGTCGAGAACGGGTCAAAACCATCGCAGTCAACATCGTAGGAGAAACAACGGACATCGCAGCGATTACGCGAGATTGACAGATATGAACACAGCAAGCAATCATACTATTTATAAAAAAAAAGGAAAACATATTGTGATCCATGCACACAAACACACACTCGTCCAATCGTAATTAAATATTGTTGAAATCATATTTCTTGAATCGACGTGGTGTGGGTGAAGAGTTGTCGGTGAGTTCTTTGAGTGAGGCGAGTTGTATTATCAGCCACCCCAATTGGTGTGACATATTGGTGACAGTGGTGGGGATCATTGGATCCCAAGTCGCCCCTCCATCAGCTCGGAACCTTGTCGACTGTTTTTCTTTTCTCGCTTCACGGTGGATGCGGGAGGTTGGGTGGAGCCAGTCCTCTTAGGGTGTTGCTTGGCTCCATTTCTGCATACGTAGGAAGTTTTTTTTTTTTTTTAATTTACCCCGAATTCTCTTTATTTTCATTAACAAAGAATTTTCAGAAAAATTATTCGATAAACATCGATAAATATCTTTAAAATCTTGAAAGTAATCAACTCAGTGTGAATCTATGTAAGTAGTAGGTATCACCCCACTGGTAATTATCATTTCTATATTCCTCAATTGTAAATCCTTGGGAATAGGATTTGACCATATTGTTATTTGTTTTGACTCATACAGGTCGAACTCGGATTGGAGAGGGGATCACAGGCCCTATACCGGCGTGTGATACGTGTATTATATGTAACAAGTACACTGCTGTTTAAGTGATGACGACATTGATCTTGTGTTAACTCTGTATGTAAGTTATAGAAGTTTTGATATTATCGTATTGCATTGATATAATAATTCGTTAAGATGCCAAGAGGTCAGGGTCCAGCAGTGCAGTAACGCATCTCAAAGTTCAGGTCACTTATGGACCCTGTATTTGTCAATGTTCAAGGCAGGGTGAACGCCCTTGGGACTGAAAGACGGCGATTGATCGAGTCATTGAAAAGGAACGCGAGCGCAAGAAAAGAGATTGGCTGCGAGCGCGACGAAAAGAGATGGCTACCGAGCGCGAGAAGACGTTTGGCCCATGAACGTGAGCGTGAGGGAAGTGAACGCGAGGAAAAGGGAGACGTGCAGCTGAGCGCGAGCATGATTTAGAACTTAGACGGCATGAATCCAACGTGGTAATTAGTGCCTCACAAAGCAAGTATTGGCCAAGCACAATCGGTGTGCAAAGTGAAAATGCCATTCTTAGAAGATCGCGATGTCATTGAAGCGTAACCTGACTCAATTTGACGCGTTGCGACCTGAACAGATGGAACGAGGAATGAGTGGGGCACGGATTAGCGCCTCTCTTGAAGGGGCAAGCAGGGATGCCTAAGTCCAAATTCCAGTCGAGACAGTGTCGACTACAAAGTGATAAAATGACACTGCTCAACGGAATCAGTTGACGCGGTGATTTCGGCCGCGGATCGTAGTGCGAAACCGCGGACGGTGAGGAGCATATGTATTACTGGGAAAGACTCGAACACATGCTGAAAAGATGGATTCGAAATGTCTAGCAAGGAAGAAGAAAATCTCAAAGAGATGCTTTCATGGAAAATTCCTGGAAAACACTGCTATGGATAAGGCGGTTTCATCAGGGAGGAAAGCCCCTCAGGAAAGCAAGGAAGTTCTGGATGCGGCTGAGCTCTGACGGAGGTCGAGATTGGCTGAGAAGCGACTCATCAATGCAAACTACAAGTTCTAGAGGTCAGCAATCAGACTACAAATCGAATCAATGGAAGGTACGTGGCAATGTTAATAATTATAGGAAGCACCAAGAAGTGCTCAACATCGCCGAAGCAAGACAGAGGTGACGCAAGAAACAGTAACTATGTCAGAGGACCACCATGTTTTCACGTGCTCAAGAAAAGGATGTCACAAGTGTGGAGGACCTCATTATGTCAGATACTGCCTGATAATACGCGGGGTCAGTAATAATAGGGGACACTGTTTCCAGAAGAGGATACACAGCGCATCCAAGTTGCCTAGGATGCAGAGACCGAACCAATTTTAATTTGTACGGTGAAAGTCGAGGGAGCAACAAGCGGAACGCCATGAGAGAATGGAGCCAACAAACTCGTGCCACCAGGATTGCTTCCCAGAAATGCTCTACGGGACGAAGTAAAGTCGTTCGTTTGCGAACATTCCACAGTACTTGCCCACAGCCTTGTAAACCTTGAAACACCATCTATCACGGAAAAGTTGAAGTTCTTGTGGCGGAGGACTCCCAGTACCGTTTACTCATTGGAAATGAAGAAAATACCCAGAGATTTTTAAAACATGTGAAATCATTGAAGGTTAAGGCGAGGCGCATGATACAGGGGGGGAAAAAGAGCAAATATGACTATTCAGGAGACCATGATGCAAGCAATGACGCTATGGCACCAGGGAAGGGAAAAAATCAAGTAAAGAAGAGGTGGACAGTATACAAAAGTCAGAAATGTTGAGAGGGAACATTTTGTGACTATGTCGTCGTTCGTTATGGCCGAAGAGTACATCTCAGGAAAGAGATGAGCCAGCGTCAAGGTCAAAACAGACGATTGTAGCAACAGTAAACTCCTGCACAGCTGTGAGAGGAAACAGAACATGCTTCAGCCTCAGTAGAGTACGCGAGCGTGTTTGAAAGGGTCAAGAATCACCAGAAGGGACGGTACTCCACAACTCTATTACCACTAAAGAAAGGATACTTTACAGAAGGTACTTCATTCACCAAAGAACACTGAACCAATGACATTATACCAAAAAAGTACAGACAGGCTATATGGAAATGGTCATGATCCGCCAATGTCAGAGACACTTGGGGCATGAATAAAACCAAATGACAGAATTCACTGGATCCTTTTTATGGCAGGAATCGACCTGTTGATGTCAGGAGGTTTTGCCTGTAGTGATACGTGCCAACGATTCATGAATCGGGGGAGACTCAGGAAAGCGCCATTGGCAGCATGTGCCAGTCATTAGCATCCCGTTTCAACCGGTGGCCATTGATCCGCTCAGCGGACAATCAACCATATGACATCGAGAGGAACAGATTCGTCTCACGATGATAGATTACGCCACCAAATACGCTGAAGCGTAGCGATACCGAAAATAGACACTGTTACAGTTGCGGAGGCTCTGTATGAGATGTGGTCCAGACTAGGAATACCAGAGAAGAGTGTCAGCGGGATAGAGGGACTCAAATTCACGTCGGATATCATGAAAGGAAGTTTATCAGCTCCTAAGCTTCAAAGGTTTCACCACGCTCAATACCCCGCACAAGGGAACAGTCTTGTGAAAAGTTCAACGGCACACTGAAAAACAGATGATCCAGAAACTGTGTGTAGAGCTACCTAAGGGAATGGGACAGATTATTCCGGCAATGCTTTTTGCTTATAGAGAAGTGCCGCAGGACTCTACCCAATTTTCGCCATCTGAATTACTTCATGGTGTTCCATAGGGACCACTGGAGATACTAAAGAAAGTTGGATTAATGAGAAAGAAAACGCCGGAAGGCACTGCCGACCGTACATCCACAGATCTGCGTAACAGAATGGAGGAGACCTGCAAGATTTCCGTAGAAACCAGAAGGAAGGCAAAGAAACGTTATGTCAAAGCTTACGAATAAGAAGGACATGACGTACTTTGGAGGAGGGGAGATAAAAGTATTGGTCTGCTTCGAAAAGCATATAGATCCTGCTGTCATGGAAAAGGTCCCCTTTTGTAGTCACCAAGAAGATCACAAGGTGGACTGACCAGATTTACTAATCAAAGGGAAAGAAAAATTATATCACATAAATCTGGTCATGAAAAATATCATGAGAGGAAGAACCAGAGGCAAAGTGTCTGTCATTCATCCATGAGAAGAAAACAGACAATTACTGTGAAGAAGTGTGCGCTATTCACTGAAACAAAACAGAAGACTACGTAAGGTAAAGCTCTCTGAAGATTTGAAAACAAAGTCAGAAAACGCGGACATTGAGGAAATCATCTTCAAGTATAAGAAGTGCTTTCGGCTTCCTGGATCTACTACACTTAGAATTGCGGAACTCAATTCAGTTAACTGATGAACCCGATCGAGTGGCTAATATCCGTTGCCACACTCAACGATGGACATTATCAAGAGAGCTGCTGAGAAATGGAGAAAATGGGAGTCACTGAAAAATCATCTTCACCTACAATGACAATTGTTTTAGTGAAGGAAAAGGAGATGGATCAGTCAGATTTTGTTCTGATTACAGGAGTTAAATCAAGTGACCTCAGTTTCGACGCTGAGCCTATGCCAGATATAGAAGGGATTTTGCAAGATGAATAAAGCCAAGTATTTCTCCAAGATCGATTTGTGCAAGGGTTTTTGGAGATTCCAAATGCGAAAGGAAGATCCAGCTGAAGGCCTTCGCACACCAGAGGGAACAATATACATGGAAGAGAATGCTTTTGGAATGCGCATGCCAGTGCGGTATTTTCTAAATGATGAGAAAAACTACTGGGACCACTGAAAAGAGAAGAATTCACAAACTTCATCGATTGATGTCCTGATTGCTAGGTGTGGATGGAATGAACACCATCACAGCAATTGAATCAGTCCTCAAGAGACTGAAGGAGTGATGGTTACTGCAAAGCCCTCATAAACTGTTTCCTAGGTTAAAGGAACTGTCATTCCTTGGACACGAACTTGCTAAATGCACCACTCTCAAGCAGAGTCGGACAAAGTTGAGAGGCTATTGAATGACAGAGGAGGCCGCAGGGACTAAGAAACAGATCTGAGCTTTTGGATTAGCAGGCATTATCGGAAATTTATCAAAAATTTGCCGAGATGCCACCCGTGACGGGGATCACGCAACAAGAAAGGAAAGCAGATCTGGTGAAATGGAATTCTGAATAGTGAGCGAGCATTCAGTGCTCTAAGAGAGAGGTTTATGTCCGCACATAGACTCCTACCAAATTGTAGGAAGAATAGTATTGAGACGACGCTTCAGACAATGGGTCTGGGGGCAGTACTCCTAAAAGAAAAGGCTCGGTGATTTAAGGACTGTTGCCTACGTAGCAAGTCACTAAACAAGCAGGCAGAATACTCCACATAGAGAAAGGATGTCTAGGCGTTCGTATGGGCAATTAAGAAAATTTGAGCCGTACTTGTTTGGTTGTACATTTCACGCTGGAAACAGACCATCGCCGCGTGAGTTTCTCAAGAGATCAAAGAATGACAATGGAAGACTCATGCGCTGGCACTACAACGGCAGCAGCATTTCCTTCTCACTTCGAGTATTTCAGGAGAAGAAACATTGGGGCTGACTACATGTCAAGGATCACTAAACAGTGTGATCCAAAGATAGCAGTTTCATATATGGTTGTAAGGCACGTATGTTGCGAGATTGATTAATTTGGTCGGCAATGTGTACTTTGCTATATTTATATAGAATTAAAAATGGCAGTCCATATTGATAACTGCATTTGTGGACTGAGTTCAGATGGACGGAGTTCAGTCGATATATACTGCATGTGGTGACATGGATTATATTGGCAGTCAATATAAAACTGCAATTTTGAGGAAATGTGTTGTCTATACCTTTATTATTAGGAAAAGACAGCTATTTGAGTTGAATAGCACGTGCTGATCAGAACATAATATGGGAGTATTTCTTGATAGTTTGTATTTGGACCGCATCGTCTTACGTCAGGGGTTTTTTGTAAGTGAGGTGAGTTGTTTATCCTACGGTAACAAGTTTCTGTTCATGCACAGAAAAGGCATGAACATTTTGTGCCATCATAGCACATTGGGGTCATGTTAGGAGAAAACTGGTTTTGGGATCACATTAACACTCATGTTGGAGTATGAGTGGAGTTTAATTGGTGTCGGGTGCATCTTTGACGTTTCATTGGAAGCAAGAGGCTTCGTTGTTTGCTACATCATAGTAGCACTAGTGCGCCAAGTAATAAGGGACTTAGGCACCTGGGGTGTCATCATGTGCAGACCATTTAAGTTCCATTCCATATTGACTCTGGGGTATGTTGAAGTATAATATGCTCTTATCTATTCTTTTGAAATTGGCCTGTGCTACTAATTTAGCTAAGGAGGTAAGTTCGTGTCTCAGGCAGGAATTTAGCAACTCGCAAGTTTGATGTCATGGTTCACTATCATGTACTATGAGTATTCGTTAAGCTCTTTACAAGAAATAATTAGTTCAATTCATTGGCAGGGTAGAATGGTGTGAATTGGATTACAATGGTTTTGGCTTATTATGGTGAAGTTTGAATTTATAAGTTTGTTATGAATTTTAAATTATTACTCTCGTTCATTGTTGGTCAAGCGTTTGTTTAGTCTTCGGGGCTCTATCTTGGGATTAAAGCGTGTTTATGAACCTGTTTATCTTCAAGCGGGGCATTATGTAACGCGACAGCCCTCTCGACCAAACACTGAGACCAATTCTGGATTTCCTCATAGGACTCCACATCTTTTGTCGTCACCACAAATTTACGTCACGTTTCACGTAGGCCGTGACGGCAAAATATTGTTCCAGGCTGCTCAACTTGCACTTTTAATCATTTTTTTTTCTATGATGCAGTCTCAAAAAAACCACGTCTGTATGTTTATTATATGTATTTTTTTTTTATCGCGTGCGAATCACGGAGTATCATCAGCTATTATACAATGCATCAAATCTACATATGTCATTGCTAATGCATCGTTTGTCAAGACATCTCTCTAGGGAAATGACGAAGAAGTATAGAAGGACAGTTATTGGAGACCCCTTGGCAGAAATAAGCAGCAGCTATTCGACTGGGAAGAAATCGGAACCTCAAGAAGACGTTGCATCTTGCTTATTCGCGCAAGTCAGCGGTAGAATCGCAGTCGTTGAGAACATCAATCGATCGATTCAAATTCTACCGTGACGGGTATCGTGAACTGTAAACCACATGATCGAGCGCGCAGAGGACTGCCTGAACCAGAACCATACTGAGGGGACTCTGGCACGACTGGTGTCGTGGCCGGTCGGGAAAACTTGAGCGTGCGCTCGTTACTCCTCTTTTACCAGTTGAGTCTAGTCACACTCTTGTATTATTTTATTTGTTATGTAGTTAAGGTATAGTCAAGAGGGGAATCTGTTCAATAGTTTATTGAATGATGTGTAGTTTTGGTGCGAAGTTGTCGCACGTACATCAAATTCTATATGTTAAAAATTTTCATATACAAGTTCATTGTTTCGGTATCACAGTTATGGCCGTCGTAGTTAGGTCTTGATTCTTGAGATTACATCTTTTTAATGCAGATGGAGGAGAGTGCGCCTGGGTGGAGTGGGGGTCACTCCTCATTTCATGTATCGTTCCATCTCATCTTTCTTTTTTAATTTATTATGCATCGTACGCAGTGACACATGCAGACATGGTTACTACGCACTACGGTTGTGTGCATTTGTGTTGTCATGTTGTCTTTCATTGTTTACAAATAAAATACATTAAACAAGTCTGCTGCGGGTAGATTATTAGTGGGATAGGACACTGCTGCCCACTTGCTCTGTGCAGGAGGTGTTTTGATAACTCTATTGAGATTTATAACTGGACTGCTTTGGGACGTTGACGCCTCTGAGTTTATCAACTGCACTGCCTTGGACGGTTGACGCTCTTGAAGTTCTTATCAAACTGGACTGTTTGGACGTGACGCCTCCTGAAGGTCGAGACGGGTCAAACATCGCATGTCAACATCGTCAAGGAGAAACAACGGACATCGAGGATTACGCGAGATTGACAGATAAGAAACACTGCAAGACATTATATTATATATAAAAAAAAAGAAAACATATTTGGATAAGCACCAACCCCCTGTCATTCGTAATTAAATATTGTTGAATCATATTTTTTTGAATCCGACGTGAAGTGCTGGGTGATGAGTCTGTCGGCGAGTTCTTTGAGCTGAGGCGAGTTGCATATCAGCACCCCATTGTGTGACAATGTATATTGGAGATGGAGAGGCGAGGAGAGAGAGAGAGAGAGAGAGACGAGAGAGAGAGAGAGAGAGACAGACAGACAGACAGACAGACAGGCAGGCAGGAGAGAGAGAGAGAGAGCGAGAGAAAGACAGCGTACCAATGTGATGTGCTTGTGTGTGTGTGTGTGTGTGTGTTGTGTGTGTGTGGGTGTGTGTGTGTGTGTACGTGTGTGTGTGTGTCATTTGTGTGTTGTGTGTGTGTGTGTGTGTGTGTGTGTGCTGTGTGCGTGTTGGTGTGAGTGTGTGTGTGTGTGTGTGTGTGTGTGTGTGTGTGTGTGTAGTGTGTGTGTGTGAGTGTGTGTTGTGTGCGGTGTGTGTGTGTTGTGGACGTCACTGTGTGTGATGGATCTCTGTATATTGGAGAGAGAGAGAGAGGAAGGAGGGAGGAGGGAGAGAGAGGAGAGAGGAGAGAGAGAAGAGAGAGTGAGAGTTAGAGTGAGAGACAGAGAGACAGAGAGAGAGAGGAGAGAGAGAGAAAGAGGGACAGAGAGAGAGAGAGAGAGACGGAGAGAGAGCGAGAGAGTGAGAGAGAGAGGCAATGTGATAGATTGGTGTATCATGTTAAGATTATGTGCATATGTTTAGAGGGTTGTGTATATGTTAAGATTGTGTGCATAATAACGATTGTGTGTATATTGTTTAGATCGTTGAGTATATGGTAAGATTATGTTGCATACGTTCAGATTGTGTGTTTATGTTAAGATTGTGTATAATATGTTTTAGATTGTGTGTATATGTTTAGGATTGGTTGTGTACACTTTTGAATTGTATATAAGATCGTGTGCATATATTTAGTGGTGTTGTATATGTTTAGATGGTGTGTTATGTTTTAGATTGTTGTGTACTTGTTTAATTTGATGTGTGTGTTATGTTTAGATGGTGTGTATATGTTTAGATTGTGTGTATATGTTAAGATTGTGTGTATGTGTTTAGATGGCGTTGCATATGTTTTAGATTGTGTGCATAGTTTCAGATTGTGTGTATATTGGGAAGATTGTGTGTTATTTAAGATTAATGTGATATGTTTAGATTGTGTGTACATTTTAAATTGTGTGTGTATATTAAGATAGTGTGTATATGTTTAGATGGTGTGATATGTTTAGATGGTGTGAAAATGTTTAATGGTGTTATATGTTTAGATGGGGCGCACATGTAGATAGTGTGTATATGTGTAAAATGGTGTGTATATGTTTAGATTGAAAGTACATGTTAAAATTGTGTGTGTAAAATTAAGATAGTATGTATATGTTTAAAATGGTGTGTATATGGTTTCGATTGTGTGTACATGTTAAAATTTTGTTTGTATATTAAGATAGGGGTGTATAGTTTAGATGGTGTTATAGTTTAGATGGTGTGTATAAAGTTAAAATGGTGTGTATATGTTTAGATGGTGTGTATATGTTTAGATGGTGTATACATATGTATTGTTTGGTACAACGCGTGGGCACGTGACAGACCCAGGGCCAGGGGATTGTTGTTGGACATCTCTGTTTTCCCTGATGTTTGGTAAACGTATGATGCATTGATTATGAGCTTTACCTGAAGTAGCGTTGATGGAAAGCCTGTGAATGGGACAAACGAGCTTCATGTGAATTCACAACGTACGATTGAGCTGAACGGAAATGCTCTCTCTCTCTCTCTCCTCCCCCT